>OY755038.1:176117916-176291737 GCA_963576565.1 Aspidapion aeneum | reverse complement strand
TAACCCAACCTAACCCAACCTAACCCAACCTAACCCAACCTAACCAACCTAACCACCTAACCCAACCTAACCCAACCTAACCCAACCTAACCCAACCTAACCCAACCTAACCCAACCTAACCCAACCTAACCCAACCTAACCCAACCTAACCCAACCTAACCCAACCTAACCCAACCTAACCCAACCTAACCCAACCTAACCCAACCTAACCCAACTAACCCAACCTAACCCAACCTAACCCAACCTAATTCAACCTAACCCAACCTAACCCAACCTAACCCAACCTAACCCAACCTAACCCAACCTAACCCAACCTAACCCAACCTAACCCAACCTAACCCAACCTAACCCAACCTAACCCAACCTAACCCAACCTAACCCAACCTAACCCAACCTAACCCAACCTAACCAACCTAACCCAACCTAACCCAACCTAACCCAACCTAACCCAACCTAACCCAACCTAACCCAACCTAACCCAACCTAACCCAACCTAACCCAACCTAACCCAACCTAACCCAACCTAACCCAACCTAACCCAACCTAACCCAACCTAACCCAACCTAACCCAACCTAACCCAACCTAACCCAACCTAACCCAACCTAACCCAACCTAACCCAACCTAACCCAACCTAACCCAACCTAACCCAACCTATCCCAACCTAACCCAACCTAACCCAACCTAACCCAACCTAACCCAACCTAACCCAACCTAACCCAACCTAACCCAACCTAACCCAACCTAACCCAACCTAACCCAACCTAACCAACCTAACTCAACCTAACTCAACCTAACCCAACCTATCCCAACCTAACCCAACCTAACCCAACCTAACCCAACCTAACCCAACCTAACCCAACCTAACCCAACTACCCAACCTAACCCAACCTAACCCAACCTAACCCAACCTAACCCAACCTAACCCAACCTAACCCAACCTAACCCAACCTAACCCAACCTAACCCAACCTAACCCAACCTAACTCAACCTAACTCAACCTAACCCAACCTAACCCAACCTAACCCAACCTAACCCAACCTAACCCAACCTAACCCAACCTAACTCAACCTAACTCAACCTAACCCAACCTAACCCAACCTAACCCAACCTAACCCAACCTAACTCAACCTAACTCAACCTAACTCAACCTAACTCAACCTTAACCCAACCTAACCCAACCTAACCCAACCTAACCCAACCTAACCCAACCTAACCCAACCTAACCCAACCTAACCCAACCTAACCCAACCTAACCCAACCTAACCCAACCTAACCCAACCTAACCCAACCTAACCCAACCTAACCCAACCTAACCCAACCTAACCCAACCTAACCCAACCTAACCCAACCTAACCCAACCTAACCCAACCTAACCCAACCTAACCCAACCCAACCTAACCCAACCTAACCCAACCTAACCCAACCTAACCCAACCTAACCCAACCTAACCCAACCTAACCCAACCTAACCCAACCTAACCCAACCTAACCCAACCTAACCCAACCTAACCCAACCTAACCCAACCTAACCCAACCTAACCCAACCTAACCCAACTAACCCAACCTAACCCAACCTAACCCAACCTAACCCAACCTAACCCAACCTAACCCAACCTAACCCAACCTAACCCAACCTAACCCAACCTAACCCAACCTAACCCAACCTAACCCAACCTAACCCAACCTAACCGAACCTAACCCAACCTAACCCAACCTAACCCAACCTAACCCAACCTAACCCAACCTAACCCAACCTAACCCAACCTAACCCAACCTAACCCAACCTAACCCAACCTAACCCAACCTAACCCAACCTAACCCACCTAACCCAACCTAACCCAACCTAACCCAACCTAACCCAACCTAACCCAACCTAACCCAACCTAACCCAACCTAACCCAACCTAACCCAACCTAACCCAACCTAACCCAACCTAACCAACCTAACCCAACCTAACCCAACCTAACCCAACCTAACCAACCTAACCCAACCTAACCCAACCTAACCCAACCTAACCCATCCTAACCCAACCTAACTCAACCTAACTCAACCTAACCCAACCTAACCCAACCTAACCCAACCTAACCCAACCTAACCTAACCTAACCTAACCTAACCCAACCTAACCCAACCTAACCCAACCTAACCCAACCTAACCCAACCTAACCCAACCTAACCCAACCTAACCCAACCTAACCCAACCTAACCCAACCTAACCCAACCTAACCCAACCTAACCCAACCTAACCCAACCTAACCCAACCTAACCCAACCTAACCCAACCTAACCCAACCTAACCCAACCTAACCCAACCTAACCCAACCTAACCCAACCTAACCCAACCTAACCCAACCTAACCCAACCTAACCCAACCTAACCCAACCTAACCCAACCTAACCCAACCTAACCCAACCTAACCCAACCTAACCCAACCTAACCCAACCTAACCCAACCTAACCCAACCTAACCCAACCTAACCCAACCTAACCCAACCTAACCCAACCTAACCCAACCTAACCCAACCTAACCCAACCTAACCCAAACTAACCCAACCTAACCCAACCTAACCCAACCTAACCCAACCTAACCCAAACTAACCAACCTAACCCAACCTAACCCAACCTAACCCAACCTAACCCAACCTAACCCAACCTAACCCAACCTAACCCAACCTAACCCAACCTAACCCAACCTAACCCAACCTAACCCAACCTAACCCAACCTAACCCAACCTAACTCAACCTAACCCAACCTAACCCAACCTAACCCAACCTAACCCAACCTAACCCAACCTAACCCAACCTAACCCAACCTAACCCAACCTAACCCAACCTAACCCAACCTAACCCAACCTAACCCAACCTAACCCAACCTAACCAACCTAACCCAACCTAACCCAACCTAACCCAACCTAACCCAACCTAACCCAACCTAACCCAACCTAACCCAACCTAACCCAACCTAACCCAACCTAACCCAACCTAACCCAACCTAACCCAACCTAACCCAACCTAACCCAACCTAACCCAACCTAACCCAACCTACCCAACCTAACCCAACCTAACCCAACCTAACCCAACCTAACCCAACCTAACCCAACCTAACCCAACTTAACCCAACCTAACCCAACCTAACCCAACCTAACCCAACCTAACCCAACCTAACCCAACCTAACCCAACCTAACCCAACCTAACCCAACCTAACCCAACCTAACCCAACCTAACCCAACCTAACCCAACCTAACCCAACCTAACCCAACCTAACCCAACCTAACCCAACCTAACCCAACCTAACCCAACCTAACCCAACCTAACCCAACCTAACCCAACCTAACCCAACCTAACCCAACCTAACCCAACCTAACCCAACCTAACCCAAACTAACCCAACCTAACCCAACCTAACCCAAACCTAACCCAACCTAACCCAACCTAACCCAACCTAACCCAACCTAACCCAAACTAACCCAACCTAACCCAACCTAACCCAACCTAACCCAACCTAACCAACCTAACCCAACCTAACCCAACCTAACCCAACCTAACCCAACCTAACCCAACCTAACCCAACCTAACCCAACCTAACCCAACCTAACTCAACCTAACCCAACCTAACCCAACCTAACCCAACCTAACCCAACCTAACCCAACCTAACCCAACCTAACCCAACCTAACCCAACCTAACCCAACCTAACCCAACCTAACCCAACCTAACCCAACCTAACCCAACCTAACCCAACCTAACCCAACCTAACCCAACCTAACCCAACCTAACCCAACCTAACCCAACCTAACCCAACCTTTTTTTTTTTTATTTGTCAAACACACTGTGTTTTTTTTATTACAATCTAGTCAGTAAGACTAATTAGCAATGTTGTTTTAACTTAATTTACTAGAAAAGTCAGATTTAAACTTAGGGTTCACTCAACAGTTCTCCCCGCTTTGTTTAGTATGGAACTCACAATTGTGTTGTGTTTATAGCACTATTTTGTTTTATGTGTAATTCACTTAGTTTACTAGCTCAAACGGCTTCACTCTTTTTAGTCGTCGAACTAGCATAGTATTGTCTAGAAGCTGAATTGCTTCCACATTCACATGCCGATGGAGTCTATCTTCATGGCTTTTTGCGTACTTTTTTATAGTCTCTGCTACAGTTTCGATTTTTAGATCTCGATGAAGGTCACTATTTCGAACGTACCAAGGTGCATTCACAATGTTTCTTAATACTTTATTTTGAAATCTCTGTACAAGTAGAATGTTATTCTCTTTAGCACAACCCCATAGTTGAATACCATATGTCCATACTGGTTTCAGTATTTGTCTATAAAGCAGTAACTTATTATGAATTGTTAAATTGGACTTCCTTCCAATTAGCCAGTTCATTTTTCTATACCTTATCTCAAGTTCTTCTTTTTTTTTCTTAACATGTGCTTTCCAGCGCAATTTGGCATCAAGTGTCATACCTAGATATTTTGCCTGATTCGAATATGGTACTGGAATGTTGTTAATTGTTATTTGTATGTGATTTATATTTTTGTTTGTAAAATCAACATGAATTGATTTGGTTTCATTTAATTTTATTCGCCACTTTGTGGTCCAACTGTGAATTTGGGTGACTGCATCCTAAAGTTTTTCTATGCATTTTTCAATAGATTTTTCTACCGTCAATAAACCAGTATCATCGGCAAATGTTGCTAAGTGACAATTTTCTGGCTTTGGGATATCACAAGTGAATAATAAGTATAGATAAGGGCCTAGTACGCTACCCTGGGGCACGCCTGCTTGAATTTCTCTTAAATTTGAGTATGAGTCTTCCTGTTTTACTCTAAAATGTCTATTAGATATGTATGATTCCAAAATATCCGAATATTGTTTTGGCAGAAACCTTTTTAGTTTAAAATTAAGGCCTTCATGCCACACTTTGTCAAATGCTTGTGCTACATCTAGAAAAACTGCAGAACAAACTTTTCCCTCTTCTAGTGCTTTTTCTATTATATTAGTAATTCTGTGTACTTGATCTATCGTGGAATGCTTGTCTCGAAAACCAAATTGATGAGATGGAATAATTTCTTGTCTTTCTATGATGGGTTTTATTCTTTTAAGCAATATTTTTTCATAGAGCTTGGATATAATTGGCAGCAAAGATATTGGCCTGTAAGATGACACGTCATGGAGTGGTTTTCCCTGTTTTGGAATCATGATAACTTCTGCAACTTTCCACAGTTTAGGTACATACCTAAGCCTAAAAGACGCATTAATTAGGTTGCATAGTTTTACGATAGCTTTTCTGGGGAGTTGTTTTATGACTACCCCGTTAATAAGATCATACCCTGGGGCTTTTTTCGAATTAATATTTTTGATTTCTGTTAATATTTCTTTTGGTGATGTAAGCTTAATATGGTCCTCGATTTGATGGGGTTCATTTAAATGAAAGTGTTCATCTGGTGCTTCGTGGGGCTGAAATGTTTTTTCTAAATGACTTGCAAAAATATCTGCTTTTTCTTCGTTACTCCTTGCCCACTGGTTGTTAGATTTTCGTATGGGTGGAATTTGGATAATTGGTCTTTTAAAATCTTTGGTTGCTTTCCAAAGGGAATAGTCGGTATTTGTATCATCTGTAAGTTCATTAAGAAAATGGTTAATAGATTCATTTTTTAATACTAGAATTTCTCGCCTAATGCGCTGCGTCATGTTGTTGAGATTTGTTTTGTCCCGAGGATCACGGCTTTGTTGCCACTTTCTTCTTAGTTTCCTTTTTTCCAATATAAGGTCTCTAATTTCCTTTGGATAGTTTTTTCCCTTAAAAATTCTCTTTGGTTTTGGACTGTTTTCCCAAGCTGCTTGAATATTTGTAACAAAATAATCAACTTCTTTATCGATTTGTTCTGGCGTTTGCAATGGTACTGATAGGTTTATTTTTTCTGACAGACTTTGTTTAAAACTAATCCAGTCAGTCAGTTTATTAACTAGTGAGATATTTGCTTCTTTCTTTATTATGTTTTTACTAAGAGTTAGAATAATAGGTGAATGATCTGAGTGTAAATCAAAACTTTCTTCTATATCTACAAAACTTAAAGATATATTTTTTACTATAAAAAAATCAATTAGATCTGGAATTTTTCCTGGATCTGTTGGATAGTATGTGGGCTTACCAGTTGATATCGGCTCACATTGATATTCACTAATAGCTTGCAAAAGTTCTTTTCCTTTAGAATTCGTCAGTCTAGATCCCCAGTAGGTATTTTTTGCATTAAAGTCACCTCCAATTATAAAACGGTTTCCTAATTTTCTGAGAAAATTAAGATATTGATTTTTCTTTAGTAAGTGCCTTGGTGGTATATAGACAGCACTTATGACTAATGTGTATGTTTTGGTTTTTACACTTACTAATGTAGCTTGAATCTCTATGGTTTTATATCCCATCTCCTCATAGTGTGATATATTTTCTTTAATTATTACAGCACTTCCCCCATGTGCAGTATTACTAGGGTGAGTTGTATGATACACTTTATAACCTTTAAATTTAATGTGAGACTGGTTAGTGAAATGCGTTTCTGACACAAGACAGACGTCAATTTTTTCTATGTCTAGAATAACTTGCAAGTCTTGCTGATGTTGTAAGAGACCATTGGCATTCCAAGCTAGGATTCTAAGATTACTGACCATTTTGAGGCATATTGGTAGCTCCGTTATTGCTACTTTCTAGTTTAGTTAATCGCTCATCAAGTTTGTTCAATTTCTCCAAAATTAATTGTAGTGTTTGTTCCATAGTATTTTGACTACTGATATTAATATCAGGTATAGTAGCTGTTGCTGCTACTTGGCTGTATGTCCTTGTCACAGAGTTTTGTGTGACTGTGTTTTTTGTCTGTTGGTTTTGTCTATTTGTACTCACGTTTGGTATGAGATTCGGCTTCTTAGGTTTATTTTTCAATTTTTGTATTTCCTTAGCAACAAGGCATCCTCTGTAGTTAGCAGGATGCTTGCCTCCACAATGGATGCATTTTGGCTCAGATTCTTTTGGTTTGGGGCATTCTACAGTAAGATGTTTCCCCGTGCATTTTACGCAACGTGGTTCTTTAGCGCAATATTTTTGCGTGTGTCCATAAGATTGGCATCTTTTGCATTGAGGGACTAACTTTGAGGTTTTTAGTGCTTTTATTTCCACTTCAATCCCAAGGATACTGGAAATTTCAAAAATTTTGTTGATATCTTCATCGTGGCTAAATGTGAGCATAAACATGTTAAGAGGTTGTCTTGTTCTCCATTTAAGTTTGTTGCTGGCCTCCAGTGCCTTAAAACCTTTTTTTGTAGATCAGCTACAATTTTTTGTGGGTCACATGAGAAGTGTAGCCTATTCGCTATTACTCTAATTGACCTTATTTGTTTGTTTTCGTATGAGTGCCATTGATGCTTTATTTCATTAAGCATTTTAGTAACCAGCCGATAGCTGTCTGCGTCTTGTACATTTATTTTAATATTTTCGTTATTTAAAACTTTTATTTTAACTCCTTGTATGATATTTAACTTTTCATAAATATCATTAAAATTATTACCGCCATTTACCATAATCGGTGGAGGTAATGGAGCTTTTTTAACCTTAGTTGGGGGTTCTTCATTTTGTGTTTTATTGGAGGGCTCTCCAGTGCCCGAGCTTTGTTGTGGTGGTGAGAGTGAAGTATTCATTCGACGTTTTTTCCAACCTTTTCCTTTTTGTCTGATCCACTCAGTTTCTCTTGCCAGATCGTCCTCATCAGTAATGTAGTCCATGTCAGACTCTTCTTTTTTAGTGACTTTTGTCTCTAAATCTGCAAATTTTCGTTGCATACTTTCCAGTTGACTTCGGAGATAATCCACTTGTACACTAAGTGAATTTTTTTCGTTTTGGGATTTTTTCCATTCGCTATATAAAACTTCTTCATTTTGTGTTCTAGCATGGCTATCCTGAAATAATTCGGCATTATCCATTTTTTCTTGATTTTGTTTGGGCTTTTCGCTAATTTTTATTAATTAAGTTTCACAGGTGATGGTACACTTTTTTTGCTTTTAAACATGATATATTATTTATAATACACATTGTATATAGATTTTTAACACAAGTATTTCGCGCGCGAGGTTTCTTGTAAACAAAACAAACTTCGACTTTGACCTCGTTAGTACTATCATGCAGGTACGATGCAATATAACCGTACTGAACTGCGATCAACCTAACCCAACCTAACCCAACCTAACCCAACCTAACCCAACCTAACCCAACCTAACCCAACCTAACCCAACCTAACCCAACCTAACCCAACCTAACCCAACCTAACCCAACCTAACCCAACCTAACCCAACCTAACCCAACCTAACCCAACCTAACCCAACCTAACCCAACCTAACCCAACCTAACCCAACCTAACCCAACCTAACCCAACCTAACCTACCTAGTTGTTAATAAATATAGTAAAAGTTGTTAGGTTTATGTCCAGGGGGTAACCATAATCGTCGGAAATCGAGTTAGGATTAGTGTATGCGACCATAAACATTGAGTGGCGCGTGAGTGTTTGGTCTTCAAATTATTTTAGGGAAATTTTTCAAAATTTTTTTTTCCGCACTCTGGGCACTCTAGTAAACCGTAATCTGGTCACCCTAATCCATCGCAATCAAAGAAAATTGGTAATCGAAGTGTCACAAATTTTTTGTTGGTTTCTATTCTTCTTTTATATTATGTAGGACAAAATTATTAATTAAACTAAGTGACCTTATTAAGTAAGACAGCATGATGGTCAAATGACATTAGAAGGACATACACATATGATACCGGCCTGTAGACTGGTCGCGGTGGCGTCATATAATAATAAATATATACTTTCTCGATGAAAGACCAAAATTTAACTTAAAATTACTGTAATGTCCGCAAAAAACGTTATATTTATCGAAATTTATAAAAACATAAATCAGTGTGTGTAACAATTCATCAAGATGTATAAAACTCGGCCGTGACATGTCAAAAGTTTTTTTTTTATTTGTCAAACACACTGTGTTTTTTTTATTACAATCTAGTCAGTAAGACTAATTAGCAATTTTGTTTTAACTTAATTTACTAGAAAAGTCAGATTTAAACTTAGGGTTCACTCAACAGTTCTCCCCGCTTTGTTTAGTCTGTAACTCACAATTGTGTTTATAGCATTATTTTGTTTTAAGTGAATTACACATGTCAAAAGTTTGGTTCGAAAAAACAAAAACAACTGGATAAAAATCGGTATGTGGGCATTTAAAAAAAAATAATTTTTAAGAAAATCAAATACTTTTTGTTAATTTTCATGCAATGCAAAAAAACCTTGTTGTAATAAGTTTTGAGTAGGGTGGTAAAACGTACCAGAACCCATTTCAGGACAAATTATTATTCAAAAATAATCTTATAAGTGCGGGGAAGTGACACTTTCTGAATCAAAATGTGTGAGGGTAAAATCGCACGGTCGCAGAAAAAACTATCTATCGTGACGCTACTGAACTTTCTCGTGTTTTAGCAAAGACTATACGTCAAGACGACTTACCCATGAAATGTTGTTTTTTTATCGATTTTTTTTCTTCTTTTGCACAAAAAACAATTTCGGACCATGTTTGAACTCAAATAGTTACTTCTAAACTTGTTTTTAAGCGTTTTAAGATTTCTTTTTGTAATATTCCCGAACAAAATTCAAAAAAATTAAATTCCGTACTTAGACAACATTGTCTATCAGTTTTCCCTGTATAAACCGACTAGCAGGTAGAATCACTCAAAATACGGCAGGTGGATTAAAGGTAGCCAGCTGCTTTTCTGTCGCACTTATGCCGTCAGTGTGAAAGAGATAAAAGTACCCATATATTATCTAGGGTATTATTAGCATGCAAAATCACCCTATCTTTGTTCGTTTCACATGTTCAATAATGTCTATCTCTGTTTTTATTGTAAAAGAAATACCCGCCCATAGAAACCAAATTGGATAGGGTCAATAAAAAATGCCTTGTCTTTCCGTCTCTAACGCCCTTTCAGGTCGTTATACAACTCAATGGTGTCACCCAATTACTGAAATGAAGGGTACAGGAGATAAACTGGCTGTCAATTTTTGGCCAAGATGAGTTAACAGCGCCATCTAATAAATGAAGATAATGTGTTTTTTTACCATAATCTTATATGGGCTACAAAGTTGCTTAGTCTCGAGAAATAAACGATTAAATTTATACCGTGAAGGAAATAAACAGGCTAAGTCATGGTAACAGGGGATAAACAGGCTAAGTCATCGGCGTTCGCTCGGACAAAGCATGTGCAATGTGCATTCCCAGTTTTTTGCTGCTTTAGGCGGGGGGGAGAATCTCTGGACTCACCACTTTCTTCCATAATATTTTTATAACGTAAAATTTCCTTTAGTCTCATACCCGAGAGTCCATATTTTCTGAAAAACTAATTTTTTCAGAAATCAACCCCCCTCTAGCTCCGCCCCTGAGTGGTCAATTTTGACCAAACTCCTTTCATATCCTACTTAGGCCGACTTTTATTTTTCCTGAATTTTTTTTTAAAATCGGACCTTCCCTTGTTGGGAAGGTCAAAATCAGACGCTAAAACAAAATAATTGAGAATATTAGTTTTGTTTTTAACCCTTAATTGGACATGTGAGTCCCCGGGACATTAATATTTTAATAAATCATAGCTCCCACCAATTTGCACTAAATTCATCGCCCATCACAGTATCTTCCCGACATAACGCAGGAAAGCCAGGGTTGTTTTGATGTGTCTGTGAAGTTGTTCTTACGACATATACGAGGTGATGTCAGTCCATGGGACTCATGGTGTCTTATTACTCTACCAAAAGATATTGAACAAAAAACTGATAAGCTGATAAGAGATCAAAAAAAATTTGGAAGTTTATGCTGTTAAATAAAAGAACTAGACATCTGAGCGCGAAGGGCCAAATAAATGACTGGTCGCAAGGACCAAGACGGCTTTGCCCGAAAGGGAGAAAACTAGAGATATCCCAAAAAAAAATTACCCCAAAGTTAAATTCGCCCCATCTGGGAAAACAGACGTCTGTCTATTAAACTAAAAACAAAGAAAAAAAATCGGCAACACGCTAGAAGCTTACCTTCTTTCATTTAACAGCAGTTCCACACTATTTCGCGGCCGCGGCCTGTTCTTGTGGCTGGAATTTCGGTCCCAAACTTAACACCACGTGTGACTTCTTTCAGTTTCTTGTCGGGAAGTGATTTCTTCATTCCCCTGTCAAACACAGGGTGGCGCTTGGAACGCCCAGCGTGTGCAAAAGCGCGCATGATTTTACCAAAATGATCAGGTGATCAAAAAGAAACTTTCAACAAAGAGAGAAATTATCACCTGATCGGAATTTGTCCCAAACAAGGACTTTCTTTTTTGTAGGTTTTTGTTGAAAGTCCAAAAATATCAAAACAAACTTTAAGGTTAGGTTTTCCAAAAAATTCAAAATAAAACAAAAACAAAAATAACTCGCAGCATTAAACTAGAACAAAAGCAGCATCTTTGCTGTAAATGTTTTAGGCCAATTTTTTTTATTTGTTTAAAACATATAATGTGTCTCATTTAAAACCCTCCACGCAAGATTTCTCGAAAACTACCAAAAAATCCAAAAAAACTCCGAGACACACCTATTTTGTTTGCAAGGGGGACACATTTTGACTATTTTGAAATTTTACGAATTTTTGCAGCACTCACCTCCTTCGAGGGGCAAGCTTTACACCTATATTTTGTGTAGGGAAAATGGGTCACCCCTCAACAAAAACACTACAAAAATTTCAAAAAATGTATCCTCCCTGCAAACAAAATCGACGGGTCTCGGAGTCCTTCCTACATTTTTAGTAATTTTCGAAATATCTTGGGTAAAAGGTTTTAAATAAGACACCTTGTATATGCGTGGCCTGTATGCAAACAGTATAAACTCAACCTCGCTAGGCTCGAGCTACAAATATTTCACATCCGGATAAAAAGTACCACTTTATTCTATGAATATGATTAGCAGTTATTTAGGTAACATTTCTGTTTGAAAATATAAGAAATTTAAAAAAACTCTTATTTTTTATTGTTTTTTGTTATGATTTTAAAATGTGAGTCCCTGGGACTCATGGCATCGCTTTGTGTATATATTTTTCACCTGTCTAATAGGGTATTTGACAAATTTTAGAAAAGGGTTTAGAATGATACATAGATCCCTAATTTGCTACGCAAAATTATTAAAATATTATATTTTATCATAACTATTTTTAAAATCAAGTTTTCTAATTTCCGATTTGAATTTGCCGCTAAAACGCTCATTTGCAGCATAGCGTTGCAATGACGTCATAGCGCAGTAAACTCGCGGACAGATACATGGCATTCGCAAGTGTTTATTTGTTTTTGGTCTGTGTTTTTACTGTTTTTTATTTAAAAAATATCCTATAAGTGGTGTGTACTGCCTCAGTGTTCGAATACTAGCATAAAAACACCTGAAAAACTATTTATTCATGTGCCTACAGCAGTAAAAGAACGGAAAAAGTGGCTAGAACTTGTTCGAAGAGACCTATTAATTAATTTTTAATAATAAAATGTTATGAGCGAAATTGCCGGAAAGCAACAAACTTGAATAAAGCTTTGAGCACAATAGTCAGTAGAAAACTGGCCGTTTACACTTTAGTGAAATAGTCATACAAAATAATTTCAGTATTCCGTAGCGGCATCAAACACTAAAAACGGAAATATCTCGAAAACTACTTACTTTAGCACATGTTAGCAGGAGCATCTTTTTGGCTTAAAAAGATTCAGGAAAATATTTTCTTAACAAAACAAGTTAAAAGTTATTCTTAGAAAAAAGTTATAGTCATTTTAATCTAAAAAAGAGCATTGTGAAGCGCCCTCTAACGGTCACAGTGAAAAGGTATCCATATTTAGGTTTCGCATCCCAAAAAACAACCGAGTACCAATTTTTAAAGTAATGCGTTGAGAAATGTTCATAAATTTTAAGACAATCGATTTTTAACTTTTAAATTTACCACCCTGTATCTCTGAAACGGAGCAATTTCGGACTAAGTTTGCTTTACATCGACTTATTTTGACCTTAGGAATATATGCTAAGATTTTGTACAGACCTTTTAGAGACACCCTGTATAACTATTTCGTAAATGCGATGACATTTTTGAGGTTATGTTTATTACAAGGGGTAAACAACTATAATAGGCAGAAAGGTATACCAATTTTTAGGCGGTACTAGGCAGGACTAGGGAGTACCTCTAATGCTTAAAATAATATTGATTGGGTATTTAATTGAATCTATTGTAAGTGGCATATTAAACAAAAAAGCAAAACATATAACCTAACCTCAAAATCTAAATGAGTAAAAGTAGGCGAAGAATATCGTAAAAAAACTTTGAGTTATATACAAAAACACCCATCCAATACTTACATCAACGTCTTAACGTTTCTAAATTCCGCAGAACAAAAATCACTGGCATTAAGCATTGGCAAGTTGGAGCTATCGGCTTTGGAGAATCCGTTTTCCATTGAAAATTTTTTTTATAAGCAAAACACAAAATAAAATCTAATTTAGAACGATAATTCGCACTTTAAACCAAAGTAAACATTATCATCCTTAAGAAAATAACACAGAATATAGGTTCGTTCGAGGCGTTTACTATTTTGTGACGTCACTCGCAGCTGATTGTTGGACCACCTGATTTGAATCACGTGGCTAATTGTTTTAATTCAATGAATTTATTTAATTAAAAGAACTATGAATTTGATAAAAAATTAAACAAAAAAGTTTGTTTTTAGCATTCCCAAGACCTAAAGAGATATCTAAAAATAAATATATATTAATTTTTTACTACTGCCAAACACCCTATTAAGGGTTAATTTTAAGCTCCAATACCGATATCAAAGCAAAAATTCGACGATCTGCAGGTTTTCAAGAAATTCTGTGGACCGGATGCTGCAGTATTTTATGCGAATATTCCCTATAAACAGTAATGAACAAATTAGACCTATTCATTAAATTTTGTTATGGGTTCTTAATGTTTAATTTCAATATTCCAGGGAATAAACCAGGTAAGTCAACGACT
The DNA here is from genome assembly GCA_963576565.1 of Aspidapion aeneum. Classification (NCBI taxonomy): domain Eukaryota; kingdom Metazoa; phylum Arthropoda; class Insecta; order Coleoptera; family Brentidae; genus Aspidapion; species Aspidapion aeneum. The sequence goes on along the minus strand of OY755038.1, from coordinate 176,277,655 downwards.
TAGCTTGTATATCCATTGCATTATGTGACATAAGCGAATACAAAAGTCAATAACTTATAATTATAAACAGTTTTCCTTACTTATTGTCTGTAATAATTGTTTTGTACTAAAAATGGTAATTGGATACTACAGAATCAAATTAAGCAATAGTAAACAGTTTTTTTATTCGGTTTCAAACTTAAAAAACGTTTTTACTAAAAATCGTTAAATTTTACTTAGCTAGTTTATCCCCTGTACCCTTCAAATACTACACACACAATGGTCTCACACTTTACCGCCTTTGGTACTGTGCGTGCAAGGGCTGAAAAATAATGGAATTTCCTTCGATAGGTCGCCGGTTTGGCTTTACAAGCACATTTAAAATTAATTGTCGGTATTGACGATTGAAAATGGAAAGTTACGATACATATGGAATTTTATATGAAAAGGCACCTACCTCGAACTCTCTTGCGGCTCCAGTCAACTTTTAAACGTCCAGTTTTTCACCCTTAAAATTCACTTTTTTCGGGAACGTGATTTTTCTAGTGTCTTGTTGTGACGGTGGTTCTTTGCGCACTCACTCGGCGCTGCTTGTCCTCCACGTGTGCGGTGCCGTGAAAACCCATATGCATATTTTAGAGCGCGAAAATTTAAATTATTTTAAACGCGCAGAAAATGAAAAATAGGAAATTCATTGCTTGCACCAACATTTTCCGGCCGCCAAAACACGTGTGTTTTTACTTAGTTAAGAAAAGGAAAGGAAAGAAAAATTAAATAATATTCGCCTATTAGCAATTAAACGATACAATTTAACATTAACCCAAATATGCATTAAATTATGCATGTAAATTAAAATTAAAAGAAAAGAAAAAAATACTTAGAAAAAATTAAGAAAGAAAAGAAAATTTTGCCTTATGCGTCGGGCATAGGCAAAGAACATAGTTTCACTACTGGTCGACGATATGTTCCTGTAGCTGTTTTAACGGTCACAACACGAATATGACCGTCTGAGCCAGGGTGTACGTCGACAATTCGCCCAACAGCCCATTGCAATGGCGGTTTTTGTTCATTTTTTACCACGACTAAAGTATTTAGTTTAATATTGTTAGAAGCCTCTGTCCATTTAGAACGCTGTTGCAAGGTGTTTAGGTACTCCAAGTTCCAGCGTTTCCAAAAATCGGAGTGGAGCCTTTGCACCAGCTGCCAGCGGGACAGGGTGTTCAACTTGGAATCAGAAAAATCGGGTTCTGGTACGGAATTCAACGGTTCCAGGGTAAGAAAATGACCAGGGGTCAGTGGAAGAAAGTCATTTGGATCCATACTTTGGGCATACAGAGGCCGGCTGTTTAGTATGGATTCGACCTGACACAAAAAAAGTAAAAAACTCTTCATAGGTTAACCGTTGCTCACCTATTACACGTTTTAAATTTGCCTTGGTGGATTTAACTCCTGCCTCGGCTAGTCCGTTTAGGTGCGGACTACCAGGACTTGAAAAATGCCAGGTAATTTTTAGACTGTGACATGCTTCCTGGGAGTACTGTTTGAGTAAACGATCAGCTCCCAAGAACGCGCTACCACAATCTGAGTAAATGTCAGAGATTCTTCCTCTTCTTGCCACAAATCTCTTAAAAGCCGCAAGAAAGGTAGGGGTGGAAATATCGGAGGTAAGTTCTAGGTGAACTGCCTTTGTGGCGGAGCAGACTAAGACAAGAATATAACCTTTGGATACCTTTGCACCTCGGTACTTTCCCATTGTAATTGGAAAGGGACCACAATAATCTATGGCAACATGTGAAAATGCTTTTACTTGAGAGATGCGTTGAGTAGGCAAGTTGCCCATGATTTGTACGGAAGGTTTAGGATTTAATCGATAGCATAAAATGCAATGAGAAGTTACGCTCTCGATTGCATAGCGAGGGGAAAGGATCCAAAATTGTTGTCTCAAGAGGTAATGCAACGTTTTTTGACCGGGATGACAGTACCTTTTGTGAGTGTACTCAATGACAAGTTGAGTAAGACGGTGAGAACGTGGTAAAAGTAAAGGGTGTTTTGCTGAATAAGAGAGTTCGGAAGAATGTGGTAATCGACCCCCCACTCTTAAGCAGCCTTGTGTATCTAGAAAAAGTGAAAGTTTACGAAATTGTTTAGGAAGTAGCTTTGCGTCATTCAAACGTGAAATGAGATCAGCAAAGATGGAACGTTGAACATGCCGAACGAGAACAATAAGAGAATGTTGAAGTTCTACTTCGGTAATATTTTCGTTAGGATATTTAGATTTCTTTTCGGTAAGGCGAAAAATATAGGAAATTATGCGTTGAATTTTCTCTAGGGAAGAGTAACGAGAAATAAAAGTATCAAGCATGTGTGGTTCAACTGTGCATGTTTGAAATACTGATTTGCGTTCTTCCAGAATAACCTCGTTTTCCGGAGGGTCTGGACAGCGAAAATCAGCAGGCCAGCTCTCTTTTGGTAGGCCTAAGAAAACAAGGACCTTCCCAATACAAGTCATGTTTGACAAGTTGATTAGGCATAAGACCGCGCGAAGCACAGTCGGCTGGATTTAGCGCTGATGGAATATATTTCCAGGCCGTAGGAGAAATGGTTTCTTGAATGTGACAGATACGGTTTGCCACAAACGTTTTAAACCTGTGAGGTGAAGCCGCCAACCAGCATAGGACCACTTGGGAATCACACCATGCACAGATTTGGTTGAAGTTAAGAATATCTGAATAAGTGTTTTGAATAAAGGAAATTAGGTCGCAAAGTAAAGTGGCACCAAGAAGCTCCAGTCGCGGAAGACTGACTGTTTTCACTGGTGCGACCTTAGATTTGGCCATTACAAGAAAGGTATGGATTTCTCCGGAAACTGACTCCATTCTGAAATAGACCGTAGCCGCGTAACCTATCATAGAGGCATCTGAAAAGCCGTGAAGTTCAATGCTACGTGGTTGATCAATGGAAAGGCGTCTAGGTAAGTGAATATTTGAAAGATTTGGAAGTTCGGTTCGAAATTGATTCCAAACATTTACGATATGCGGAGGAGGCTGAGAATCCCAGTCCAGCTTCTCCTTCCACAGATCTTGCATGAGATGCTTAGCAAGTAAAGAAACGGGAGAACAGAAACCTAAGGGATCAAAAATTTTCATGATTTGAGATAAGATACCTCGCTTGGTGCATGGTTTATCTTCTGGTACGACCAAGTAGGTAAACGAATCTGAGATAGGATTCCATTGGAGACCCAATATTTTTACAAAATTAGGTTCGGATTTGTCGAAACGAATGGACATTTGTGTTTCTGATTCTGAGAATGAGGAGAGAAGTTCCGGACTGTTGCTCGCCCATTTTTTAAGTTCAAACCCTCCTAGGCGCAACAGGGAGATTAACTCCGACTGAAGTTCTTTGGCAGAGGCCACAGAATCCTGCCCAGTGAGCACGTCGTCGACGTAAATGTCTTTAAGAAGCACCTTGCAAGCATTAGGATACCTTTCAGACTCAAGTTTAGCTAGTTCTTGTATAGTACGAATAGCTAAGTAAGGTGATGACTTAAGTCCATAAACAACTGTTCTTAAGGAGTAGGTTTGGACAGGATCATCCTCAGAAAATCTCCATAGAATATTTTGATAACGCGTGTGCTCAGGAATAATTAAAATCTGTCGGAACATTTTTACTATGTCAGTAACAAAGGCTACAGCATGAATTCGAAAATTAAGTAGAATTTCACGGACATCATTTTGCAGTTTAGGACCTGCGCACAACGTCTCGTTGAGTAAGACACCTCTGGGACTACGTTGAGACCCATCAAAGACCACTCTTATCTTCCCAGTGTTCCAGACACTGTGATGAGGGATAAAGTAGGAATTATCTAAGACATCTTTAGATATAGGCGTAGGAATAGGTATCATGTGACCAGTGTCTAAATAATCTTGCATAAAATCTTTGTAAGCTTGATAATTAGCTGAGTCTTTGAGAAGTCTAGCTTCCTGAAGCTTAAAACGTTTTAAAGCGATTGGATAGGTGTCACCCAACTGGGGTTCTAATTTATTAAAGGTAATGGAACGACGAATCTACCTGATTCGTTGCGTGAAACTGATTGTGAAAATAATTTTTCGCACATAATATCCTCAGGACTGTGATGAACCTTATGTGGAACCTGCTCTATCTCCCAGAAGCGCTCTAGGCAGATATCCAGGGATGGTTCGATGGAAGTGTAACAGCTTATGAGTGATTGGGGATTTTGTTGCTTTGAAGTTTCAACTTTACCAATCAGCACATAGCCAAAGATGCTATTAAAAGCACTAGGGTGTCCACGCTCTCCGTGGATAACTCCCTCTTGTAAGAGATGCGGAAAAAGTTCACAACCTACTAGGACATCAATGGAACTTGGTATATGGAAGTTTTGATCAGAAAGTTTGATATTGCGAATGTGATTCCACTTGCTCGAGTCGACAGCGCAAGAAGGAATCTCTGTACAAAGTTTTGGAAGTACTAAAGCCTCAAAATCAAAGGTAGGTCCCGCTTGACCTTGAGGTTTGATAAGACATTTCGTCTTACCTTTGGTATTGGAAGATGTCATTTGATTTAAGCCTTGAATAGAAGTAGAAAAGAAGCTTTTCGAAAGACCTAAACGATTTAGACATTTTTCTGAAATAAAGTTTGCCTCTGAGGCAGAATCGAGTAAGATACGAACTGGTTGGTAATGTCCCCTTGAGTCTAACATGTCAGCTACAACGGTAGAAAGTAGAAAAGTGGAATTTTTGGAAATCATTGTCGCATGACAGTTTGTGGAATGGCTTCCTGACATAGGGGTGCTATTGGAATTGGAAAGTGGAATATTAACGTTCTCTGGAGGATAAGAATTAACACTCACAGAGGGCGCTACTGGTTGTGGAACGTGAAGAAGACTGTGGTGCCTAGCTCCACACGTAAAGCAGTTGTAGGAGGAGGGGCAATTCACGGTCTGGTGAGCAAAATGTAAGCAATTTTGACATAGATTCACCTGCCGAACATAACCCATCCTTTCCTGTGGACTTTTGTTTTGAAATTCGATACATTTCGATAATGCGTGATTCGAAGAACATAGGTAGCATTTTATTTTTGGATTAAAAGTTCTGTTCTGATTATTTTGTATTTGAGGGTTGCTGCGTTGATTGCTATTTTGTAAAGTATTTTGTTGATTTCTTGAATTTGAACTTTGATTTGAAATAGTTGTATTGAAAGCAGAAGGTGAATTAAAATTATTAAAACTGTTTCTCTGAAAACTGTTCTGTTGAGAATTACGCGTAGTTTGAGGTTGTCTAGGGGTTTGATTTTGCCTACTAAAACTGGGCATTTGCACTACAGATTCGAGCGCAACGCAATGATTTTCTATAAACGTGTAAAGATCAGTGTAGGACGGAATTTCTGAATTGTTTTTCTCTCTACTATAGTAAAGTTCGAAATCAGTCCTCATCTTGACTTCAAGTTTTGAGAGCATCATGTTAAAAGTAAGAAAGTCCCATTCTTTTGTAGGAAAACCAAGCTCATTTAAGATGGCTAGATTCTCAGAAAATGTATCCAACATGGAACGTAATTCTTTCCCAGAACTGGATTTAGTTGAAAGAAATTTAATAGCATTCAAAGCGGTAGTAGCAATAATTCGTTTATTTTGATACCTCTTTACTAAGGTTTCATACGCAATGTGATAATTGCTATCTGCGAGGGGAATGGTTTTTACTAGAGAAAGGGCTTCATTCAGAACAGAACTCCGCAATTGTTGAAATTTCTCTATATCACTTAAATCAGAATTTTGATGTACCATGACTTTAAATAAGTCAAACCAGTGTTGCCAGTCGTTATAATTACCATTGAAAATTGGCAACCGTGGTTGTGGAAATGATCTTGTATTTGACCTCTGAACAATATTTTGTTGGTTAGGGTTGCCTACGTAATTGACAGGGTTGGCCCTAAAAAGGTCGTAGTAAATACCCTTACATTCATAATAAAGGTTGTCAAAGTCTTTTCTAGTTTTGTACTGCTCGTCAAATGAAAGTTTAAACTCTTCGAGAGAGCCAATAATTTGGTTATGAAAATTATAGAATTGAGCATGACATTCTTCGACGTCTTCATATCTGGATTTAAACAAAAAGTGAAACGCTGTATCCGACTTCGCTTTCAAAGCTACCTCGTGAGCTTCCGCCATTTGGTTGAAGCTCAAAAGCCTTTTGTCGCAAAGTTTTTTCTGTTTTTGCGTAGACATTTTTGTTTTTGAAAGTTAATTTGTTTTTAAAATTACCCAAAAAAATGCTTAAAATATAGCTTAAAATATAACCCGAATTTTAGCAAAAATTAAACAATTTTATTATTTTAATTTTATTAACTTTTTTTGAAAATTTTGAAATGAAATGTTTGTAAGTTTGTCTGTATGTTATTATTTGAACATATCCTTTAAAAAAAACTTTTATGTCTCACCAAGGATTGAACCCCGCACCTCTCGATTCCAAGTCGCACACTCTGTGCATACGACTAGCGGTCCCGTCTGAAAGTTTCTAAGAAACCTCGGTATTCGAAGAAACAACGCGCGCAACGTGAGACCCTGGTGACGGCGACACTTGCACCTGCGCGTTAACGCGACACCTGTAAAATCGATAATTCAAGGAAAGTAGGTGGAAGAACCGCCTTAAAATTTCACTTTCGGCGTATTGACGCCACTTTTACTGAAAATGTAATGAACAAAGCGATCAACTTTCTTTGATGAACCAGTAAACTATACGAAATATGTGCATTGGGTATAGCTATTTTTGAAACGTAATGAAAACTTCGGTCAACTTTTAGGAAAATATGTCCAACCGGTGTGAATCAATGGCGTGATTACCGATAAGCCGACTCACTTTTGGAAATGAAATTTTGAAAATATATGGAAATTTGGAATTTTTGTAGGAAATTGGTGAACCACAGGAGTCTAGGTAGTTTGGAAAACAATTAATTTGGGTCGAAGGCCATTAAATGTGCGTGCAAGGGCTGAAAAATAATGGAATTTCCTTCGATAGGTCGCCGGTTTGGCTTTACAAGCACATTTAAAATTAATTGTCGGTATTGACGATTGAAAATGGAAAGTTACGATACATATGGAATTTTATATGAAAAGGCACCTACCTCGGACTCTCTTGCGGCTCCAGTCAACTTTTAAACGTCCAGTTTTTCACCTCAAAATTCACTTTTTTCGGGAACGTGATTTTTCTAGTGTCTTGTTGTGACGGTGGTTCTTTGCGCAATCACTCGGCGCTGCTTGTCCTCCACGTGTGCGGTGCCGTGAAAACCCATATGCATATTTTAGAGCGCGAAAATTTAAATTATTTTAAACGCGCAGAAAATGAAAAATAGGAAATTCATTGCTTGCACCAACAGGTACAATCACCTGCAACCAATAGCAGTGGCCAGCCAATTTCTTTGGAAAGAAGGAACACTTCTTTTTCCAAAATGTACAAAAGTCTTATCTTAATTGGGTGGTGTAATATAGTACCAACGGAATGTTCCCGGTAAAATTCAAATAAAAATAGAACCTTATTTATAAAAAAACATTCGCAAACTCGGATTTCATCGTCGGTATATTTCACAGCCTGCAAAAGGCGCGCTAAATTAGAAAATGACAATCAGAAAGCACCTCAGTAATTGAATAACTGGCGGCAGCACCTACCAAGGTAATATCGAAAAAGTGGTTTATTGCGCAAAATACAAATTGAAGAAAACACTCAACAAAGCAGGTTTCAAGAATACAGCTTTGATATCGATATTGGGGCTCAAGTACTGCTTCCCTGTGTTTATAAACGAGGATTTCCAGGTGCACAGACCAAAACAAATGTCAAAACGGACCATTGCTAACATAGAAAGTAGGGGAAAAATAACAGGTTAGACTATAAAAAGTTTAGGATTGAAATCATCGACTGCAGAATCAATCACTGGAAATCAGAGCATGCATCCAACTAAGTAATATTTGAACACTTAACCAATTCCCATACGAGTAGAGCCATACACATCCAACCACTGCTTAAATTCGGCATGAGAACGCTCAGATGTTAAGTTTTCTCTCCACTAGCTAACCCTCAATAACCATTCCATAACTTTGTTTAACTATGATTATATATTAATTTATATAATATCAAAGTACCATTTTGTTTAGTATTGTAGTCCTGGTCATACCCCCCGTTTATCCTCAATTTACAAAATTACATGATTTTGTATTTATTTGATCTCCTCCTTTGATTAATGTAGCAACGATATCAAAGTGGGCGGAGCCTCAATTGTTTCTGGTCAAACCTTGGACCTAAATATGCTTTCGTGCTACCAATTAGCTAATCCGTGAAGAAGAAGAGATCCGGAAAAAAGAAACCATTGTACTAATATCCTCGAAAATATCTCCACCACTCTACAAAATAAAGGGGCCTGTCCTCAGAGACGGTTCTTGAAAACATTGTAAATAATTTGTGCAACGCCGCCAAGAACCACAATTTATACCGGGTAATTTTGACTAGAATGTTTTCTCATTCCGCTTATTTATCAAACATACACGGTAGCAAACAGCTGTTTGTTTACTTCCTAAAAATGTAAACAGAAAAATCCACAAACCTAAAGATGTTTTTATGGGATTCTTCCTAAGCAATCTGTAATCTCAAATTCAAATTACAATGCCTAAATAATGCTGCACAGCCCTTAAAATAATAGGAAGGAGAGCCTCTTTTCTAAGGTAACTTTTTGGACACATATAACCTCAAAACACAGCTCTAAAACACGCATAAAATACCCTTAAAGCGTTGTATAGTAAAAAAACGGGTCGAATCGTGTTGGTTATTTACAGAAATAAGACAAATATGTAACGCATGACTTAAGAGTAAAAATGGCACGTTACACCGCTGCACTTTGTGTCTGTGTGTTTACAAAATTAAAAAATAGTGGATGTATTAAAATTATTGTTTTTATCTTAGAAATTTACAAATGTACTTTCCAGGTAGAATAAGTGTCTTCTTCAACTCTTGGAGCATTGAAAAAGTTATATTTTCTCTGGCTGGTGTCAGATAAAATTTCGGAACTAAAAATGTTCAATGCGGAATGGGACAACTAGGCACCGCCATCTCGACGCCGCCAACGTAAAAGTAACTTTTCCGCACGATTTTTCGATCGGAAAGATGTATTTTCCCGCACGATTTTACTTTTCCGCACCATTTTTAATTTTCCGCACGATTTTTTTCCGCACGTCACAATCGTTTCCAAATGAAAACCCGTCCTCCTAGACACAAGTTTCATTTTCAAGAAGGGCTGCTGTACCGATGCTACCAGAAGCACCGAAGGAAGAATCCTGTAATGTGTTACAATCCTGTTTCATTATTATTCCGTGCATAAAAAAATAGTGCTGAAAAGTTACCGTTCCGCACGGTTTTTGTTTTGTTAAAAATAAAGATGTTTAGGACTAATTAAATGATTTATGTAACTATTGCTACAAATTTAAGTTATTTAAATTTTATAGTTAGAATTTATTTAGGTTTAGTGTAGTATTAAGTTGACTTATCTTAAGGTTGTATTATTAGTCTAGGTATTAGTTGCATTATCTGTGACTTGCGGTCGCATTAATACGAGAATTTTCAAGGCGTCGAAGACTGATGGAGAATTCGCGAAACTGCGATGACCCTATATATAGGGCCGGATATCGCGCGTCGAGTCAGTCAAAGATAATGAACTGTAGTAGCGAGCCCTCCGTAGATTCCAGGTACTCTCCGACCCGGAGAGTTAGCACCTGTATAGGGTCCCTTTCCCAGGGTTACGGGAGAAGACCACATCGATATGAAAGGCGGAGAGAATGGACCTCGGTACGGTGATCATAGCGTAGGTGGCAACCCTTTCTTTTAGGGATAGTATAAAAAACCACAGCTGTTGCCTTACAGTATGGCGTTGGATCGTCAAAGGCTAGAAGAGAAAACCCTTGATTAAAAATCCTGGCCCTCCAAGTAGGGGGTTGAGGCATTAGACTGGTTCTCTAATACTTGTAAAACAAAGCAATTACCAAAAAGCCTAAACAAAGCCTCGGAGCAATGGATGGAAACTCTCGAAGACGAAAAAAGCAAAGAAAAAGGACTATGAATATAGCTACATGGAACGTACAGGGAATAAACCAAAAGTTGGACATTATTGCAACCGAAGTGCAGAATAGTAAGATAGACTTTATTGCACTTACAGAGACAAAAAAAAAGGAACAGGTACGAATAGTGTCGGCAATTTTGTCCATATATTCACTGGAGTCCCAAAAGAAAGCAGAGCAGCCAGAGGGGTATCCTTGTTAATAAAGAAAAATCTAAAGAATAAAATTACAGACTACGATTGCATTAGTGAAAACATACTTCGAGTGAACATGAAGATGCTTGGACATAATATAAGCATAATAGCAGTCTACGCACCATCAGATGACGAAAGAGTAGCTACTAAACAAATGTTCTTTGACCAACTGGATGAGACTATCACCAAAATCGGTAATACCAGAGAAATAATTATGCTTGGCGATTTTAATAGCCGAACTGGTAGACAAACCCAGAGCAAAGTGATAGGACCATTTGGAGAGGAAGTAACAAATGATTATGGGTTAAGACTGATGCAATTGTGTGAAACCCACAAGCTAAAAATAAATAATGGTTTTTATAAACATAAGGATATTCATCGATATACCTGGATTCAGCCAACAAGAAATCTTAAATCAATCATTGATTATGCTATAGGTGGACAACACTCGCAATTAAAGTGGTATGATGTGCGAGCACTTCGTGGTGTTACCTGTGGATCTGACCACCATCTGGTAAAAGCAAAAATATTATTCCCTTTAAGAAAAACAAATAAGGACGAAAGTATTAGAGAAAATGAAAACCTAGAGTGCATCGAAGACAATCAAAAATACAACTTTAGAAGTCCAGAAATCGAAAGTACTCAAAGATTGTATCAGAACCGATTAGATCAAAAATTAATAAACACACATCACTCATTTGAAGAGATATATACAAACATAATAAAAAGCTTAAAGGAAGCAAGCAACGAAGCTGTTGGATACCAAGATAATAGAAATGACAGGAAGATGTGGTGGACGGAGAAAATACAGGAAATGGTCAAAGAGAAAAATCGCACATACCTGAAATGGCTCAGTACTAAAGAGCAAAGAGACCTAGAAATATACAGGGAAATCAGAAGACAGCTAAGAAGTCTGATACGCACAGAAAAAAATTAAATGTTCGAGCGCATATGCCACGATATAAATACACACGTAGGAGGTAGGCAGAGCTCTAAAGTCTGAAAATTCATTTCTACAGTAAAAACCCAACAAAAGAAAAAGTAAACATCCAGATCATCAAACCAGAACAATGGACAGAACACTACAAGGGACTGCTGCAGGAGGCGAGACCCGAATATCTGGCAGCCTCTCCGAGGAGAGACATAGAAGTACATGGAGAGGAAGTAATCATCGAAATAGAAATGATAAAGAATAGTATAAAAAAGCTTAAATCCGGAAAAGCTAGCGGACCTGGGGGAATATATGCTGAAATGCTCAAATATGGATCAGAGAAACTACTCGAAAATCTCACATATATTATCAATCCATGCATAAACGGACATCCAGTACCTAATGATTGGAAAATTGCATTCATATCCTCAATACATAAAAAAGGGAACAAGCTGGATTGTAACAATTACAGAGGAATTTCAGTCACCAGCACTCTAAGTAGATTGTACGGTAGGATTCTTAGAGATCTAATAGAGAATGATTTTCATGAACAAGAAGAAGAAGAGCAGTGGGTTTCGTGCAGGCAGATCTTGTAGTGATAATGTTTTTTGTCTTAAACAAGTAATTGAGAAAAGAAGCGCCAGAAATATGGAGACTCATGTTACCTTTGTGGACCTACAAAAAGCATATGATACCGTTCCAGTAGAAAAATTATGGATGGTGTTGGAACAAACTAATATCAATCATACATACATAAAAGCGATAAAAGAACTATACAAAGGGTCAAAATCTAAAATTAAAATTGGAAATCGACTTTCAAAAGAATTCCTGGTAACAAAAGGCTTAAGACAGGGATGTTGTATCTCTCCAACTCTTTTTAAAATATGTATCGCAGTGGCTCTAAAAAACTGGAAACGTAAAGTGCACGGCATGGGAATACAACTTAACGACCGATTTACTATATACACACTACAGTTTGCTGACGACCAAGTAATTGTAGCTAATGATAAAGAAGACATGGAGTATATGATGAGAAAGTTAACGGAAGAATACCAAAAGTGGTGACTAACAGTGAACGTGGACAAGACACAGTACTTATGTATTGGAAACGAATCCAGTGAGTTAGAACTAGACAATGGACAAACAATATCTTCATGCAATGAGTATGTACACTTGGGTGTCACATTTGATAAGACAGGAACAGACCGTAAAGAATTTGAAAAAAGAATAGTAAAAGCAAAAAAGGTTATTGGATATCTTAACAGTATTTTATGGAGCAGAGAGATAAGAAAGAATGTAAAATTTAACATATATGAAACAATGGTAAAAAGCACGCTGTTGTATGGAATAGAGACTTGTCGCGTAACAGAAAAATACAAAACAAAAATGGAAAGTTTCGAAATGGATGCAATAAGAAGATTAATGAGAATATCTAGATTAGATTACATAAGAAATGAGATCATAAAAGCAAGAATGGGAATCAAGGGAAGCATAACGGATGACATCACTAATAGGCAACTGATGTGGTACGGCCATGTACAACGGATGAACGACGAAAGATTACCAAAACAGGTCCTAGAGTGGCAACCAGTAGGGCGCAGAAAAAGAGGACGTCCTAAACTAGAATGGCAACAGTCAATCCAAAGATCAATGAGTCAAAAGAATCTGACAGAAGATGATTGTCAGGATCGAAGGAGGTGGAGAATAGGCGTCGGACAACGTAGAAAAACGTTCTAAGCCGACATAGTAGTAGTAGTAGTAGTAGTAGTAGCGAGATAAAACACGAAGTTAATAGGCCGATTACAGTAGTAAGTTATTAGTAACTTTAAGTGCGTGTTTTGTACATAATTGTAGAAATAAATTGGCATATCGTTTTTGAGAATTGCGAGTTTTAATTTGTCGTTGTGAACCAATTGGTGTCAGAAGTGAGATTAAAAAAATTAATAGTGCAAAGACTATCCTTACATAGTACCACCGGCTAGGACAATTGAAAAGAAGAACAGTAAGTGATTTTGCCAGAATATTCAGAACTGAATAGTGCAAAGACTACCCTTACATAGTACCACCGGCTAGTATAATTGGACAGAAGAACATTAAGTTATTTTTCCAGAATATTCGAAGACGTTCGATATTGTTTTATTCAAAAACCAAAAGAGATATTTGAGAACCGACTTCGAGTTTAACCTTACAGTCCAAAAATTGATAACTAGAGAGATTTTCTAGAATATTCTATCACATTCTACGACGTTCTATTCGAAAACTAGAAGAAATATCTAAAAAGCGACTTCAACATTTGCTTAGTAATCTCAAAAGTAAGAATTAAAAAAAATTCTAGAAGATTCCATAACATTCTACGACGTCCTATTCGAGAACCTAAAGAGATAATTAAAAAGTGACTTCTACATTTGTCTAGTAGCAGAAAGAGTAACATTTACCAGTATATTCTAGAACATTCTATTAGGTTCTATTTAATAATTGGAAGAGATATTGAAAAACCGACTGCGACATTAGCTTTATAGCCCAAAAACTAACGTTTATAGAGATTTGTCAGAAAGTTGATGCTTACCAGACAAGGACCGGCAAAGATGGAAGAACTAACTAAAATGATTCAATCTCTATCAGCTCAAATGGCTCAAAACCAGAAGGACATGCGACAGACCATTGAACAAAACCAGGACGACATGAAACATACCATGGACGACATGAAGCAAACCATGGAACAAAACCAGAACGACATGCAGGAAAACTTTGAACAAATAAAGAGCAACTCCGAACAGCTGAGCGAAGAGTTTATGACTGCAACAGAAGATCTTAAGGAAGAAATAACTCAAAGAATGCATAGTGTGGAACAAAAGGTACAAAATAAATTTCAGAGTGTAGAAGAAAAGGTACAAAATGTTGAAGGAAAGGTACAAAATGTTGAAGAAAAAGTGGAGAACATATTACAGAATATTAGGGAAGAAGTTTTTCAAACCATGGAAGAAAAATTCCACGATATGTCAAAACAGTTTATACAGCTTCAGAAAGAACACAACAAAATAAAAGCTCAGGGATATGTTGTGAATTCCAACCAAAATATTAGGCCTCCAAATTTTGATGGTACGTCTTCCTGGTCCACCTACAAAAAACAGTTTAAAGCAGCCGCTGCTGCAAATGGCTGGGACGATGACGAAAAAGCTAGAGCATTGTTAGTAGCTCTACGTGAATATGCTCTGGGACCCTTGCGGTCCATTCCAGCCAAACAAAAACAGAGTTAAAATGCTTTAGTGGCAGCGTTAGTAAGAAGGTATGGAGATAAACACTTGCGAAATTTACATTGGTCGGAATTAAATATTCGTCAGCAAAGAGCAGGAGAATCATTACAAGAGTATGAAGCAGATATCAGAAGACTGATGTATTTGACTTACCCAGACATGCCGGAAAATTACAGAGATCCCTTTATGGTAGACCGATTTATTAACGGTTTGCGTGACACGGACTTAGCAAAGTTACTTCGTCGGGAACGCTTCCATAACAGCAGTGAAATGCTGATTCGAGCCCTTGAAATAGAATCATCAAACAATATGTCCAGTCAACTCAAAAACGCTAAACCAAATGTTTCAATCACTGATAGAGAAGATTGATTCTTTGAAAGAAATCAGACGATCCCCTCCAAATGTAAAGTGTTTCAGATGCGGACGTACAGGGCATATTCAACGCGACTGTCGTGTCCAAATGAGGTCTCGCTCATCATCTGGTGGGGCAGAGTACCGAAGAAGAGATCAGGAAAACTAAAACTAGTCAACGCAGAGGGGCGGGTGTTGGCTAAAGGGAATTTAGCCCCCAAAATTTACTCTATTATGAGCTTAAAACATCCAGCTGACATTCTTAACATCGACTGACTTATTAATGGAAGAAAAGTTAATATAACAGTAGACACTGGTGCTGCCATATCATTGCTTAAGTTCAAAATTGCAACGAGATATAAAATTCCACCAATAGAAAAGAATATAACACTGTGACTGGAGAATCCGCCGACGTGTTGGGGCAGACAGACACAGACAGCTGGGAAAGTTGAAGATTCGCCAAACAGTATTAGTTGCAGAAATAGAAGACGAATTTATTTTGGAAATGGACTTGATAAGTAAACATGGATTTGCGTTTGATAATAAACTTATACCCTAAGATTTGGGAATGAAGAGTTCATTTTGTCAAATATTCACTTCAATAAAGAACCAATAAAGGTGGTGGCAGTATGCACAACAAGACTGGTCGGTAACAGTGAGACCATAATTTTTGGGAGGCTAGAAAGTAACACACCAAGCTACGTCGGACTCATAAGCCAACAGAATACGGCCAACACCTACCTTGTCGTAAAGTCACTAGTTAGACATCCCGATTAGAGTCGCCAATATTTTTCCAAATAGTGTAAAAATTAATAAGGGGGCAGTGGTAGCATTATTTATTTGAACCAGTTCAGAAAGTAACAAGATGTGAAGAGCCAACTTCTGAGGATAAAAGCGAGTTACCAACGGAAGTACTTCAGCAATTTCAGTCAACTTGGCAAAATCTCACTCCAGAAGAATTTAGCAAAGCGAGAGCGTTTATAGAAGAACAAAGTAATATATTTGAAACTAAGAGTAGTTTGGGACGCACAAACCTTATTCAACATACCATTAACACTGGTGATGCCCAACCGATAACTCAGCCCCCAAGAAGACTACCAGTGGCCAAACAAGAAGAAGTTCACAATCTCATGAATAAAATGCTCAGTGACGGGGTTATTGAAGAGTCATCAAGTGTTGTTTTAGTCACTAAAAAGGATGGAAATACTAGATTTTGCGTCGACTACAGGAAGCTTAACGATGTGACCAAGAAAGGTAGTTACCCACTGCCAAAAATAGACGACACATTAACAACATTGGCAGGATCATATTGGTTCTTTACTCTTGACCTAAAAAGTGGGTATTGGCAAGTAGGAATTTTTGAAAGAGATAAAGAGAAGACAGTATTCTCTGCTGGTAGTGGACTTTACCAGTTTAATGTGATGCCATTTGGCCTAACCAATGCCTCAGCAACATTTGAAAGACTAATGGAAGTTGTTCTACGAGACCTTACTTGGAAAACCTGCCTAGTCTACTTGGATGATGTCATAATAATGGGGAAATCATTTCAAGATCATCTAGGCAATTGACGAGAAGTATTTTCAAGAATCAGAAATGCCAATCTTAAATTAAACCCAAAGAAATGTTTTCTATTTCAAGAAAAAGTTGAGTTTCTGGGTCACGTCGTTTCCCGAGAAGGCATCCAAACTGACGAAAAGAAGTTACAAGCAATAAAAGAATGGCCTCAACCTCGTGGCAAACATGAATTGAGAAGCTTTTTGGGTCTGTGTACATACTACAGACGATTTGTAGAAGGATTCGCCAACATAGCGTCTCCGTTACATAGACTTACAGAAGATAAAGCTTCTTACAGATGGAATACCGAATGTGACCATGTGATTCTCGCAAATCCTATTCCAAAAGGTAAATTCATGTTAGATACTGATGCGAGCAACGATGGCATAGGAGCAGTACTCTCCCAAGTGCAAGATGGAGAAGAACGGGTCATCGAATTTTTCAGCAAAAAGCTATCCAAACCAGAGAGAAATTATGGTGTTACCAGAAAGGAACTCCTTGCCGACATTAATTCCGTAGATCACTTTCACAAATATCTCTATGGACAAGAGTTTCTGATTAGAACGGATCATGCTACGTTACAGTGGCTCATGAAAATGAAACAACCCGAGGGGCATGTCGCGAGATGGATAGAAAAGCTACAACAATACCATTATCAAATTAAGCACCGAGCGGGAAGGGTGCATAATAATGCAGATGCATTGTTCAGAAGACCTTGCCCTGAAGATTGTAAATATTGCAGGAGAATTGACCAGAAAGAAGGAATTACCTACGTGCGCCAGATAAAGTTAGAACCAGATGAAGAATGGATATCGGCTTCGATTAGAACCACACACCTTAACGACAAAGATGTGGGACCTATCTTGCGATTGAAAGAAGAGAACAAGCCACGACCATCATGGCAAGATATCGCAAACCAAGGGGTGATATTCAAATCACTATGGGCACAATGGCACACTGATAGTAGAAGAAAACATACTTAAACGTGCCTGGGAAAGTGCCGATGGCCTTACTGTGATTAATCAAGTAGTAGTTCCTAGGAGCATGATGGACCATATAATATCCGAATGCCATGGTGGAAAATCAGGCGCGCGCCTAGGCATAAATAAAACCATGGACAAAATTCGAAACAGATTTTATTAGGTCAATTACTTTTAAAATGTGAAAAATTAGTGCCGCCGTTGTTCGACTTGTGCAGCCAGCCAAGGCCCCAAAACATGGTCCAGAGGTCAAACGAAACAATATAACGTAGGTCTGCCTTTTAAACGCATTGCTATTGATGATGGCCGGACCATTTCCAGAAACTAAAAAGGGCAACAAATACATCCTTGTTGTCATGAATTACTTTAGCAAATGGCCAGAAGTTTTTGCTTTGCCTAACCAAGAGGCCGCTACAGTTGCAGAAGTTCTGGAAAATGATGTTTTCAGCAGATTTGGCATTCTTTTGGAACTACATTCAGATCAAGGGAGAAACTTTGAATTAAAGCTCTTCCGGAATCTCTGTGACCTTTTAGGAATACATAAAACACGTACTACTGCTTTATATCCGCAGTCAGACGGCATGGTTGAAAGATTTTTTAAAACAATAGAAGAACATCTTCACAAAGTTGTTGATGAGCACCAAACAGATTGGTACCGATATATTCCATTGTTTTTGATGACCTATAGAACCGCCATTCACAATACGACAGGAGCTACTCCATCTAGTATCCTATTTGGTAGAGAACTGCGTTTACCATGTGATATCATATTTGGTTCACCTGAAGAAGAACAGTTAGAGGTTAATGACTATGTCGAACGTTTAAGGCAAAAGCTGCACGATATCCATGATGTGGTTAGAGAGCAAATAGAAACAGCCAGTGACCGCATGAAAGCGAGATATGACCTGAAAGCAAACTCCTCAGGGTTTAAAGTGAATGATCAAGTCTGGCTATACAATCCTCAACGAAAGAAAGGAAGATCACCTAAGTTGACACCACCATGGGAAGGACCTTATAAAGTTGTTAAGAGAATTAATGATGTAGTCTACCGAATCCAGAGAAGTCCGAAATCCAAGAGGAAAGATGTTCATCTTAACAGACTAAAACCTTACCTGGGAAATATTGATCGAGACGGTCAAACCTGAAGAGGAGGATAGTGTTACAAATTTAAGTTATTTAAATTTTATAGTTAGAATTTATTTAGGTTTAGTGTAGTAGTATGTTGACTTATCTTAAGGTTGTATTATTAGTCTAGGTTTTAGCTGCGTTATCTATGACTTGCGGTCGCATTAATACGAGAATTTTCCAGGCGTCGAAGATTGATGGAGAATTCGCGAAACTGCGCTGACCCTATATATAGGCCGGCATCGCGCGTCGAGTCAGTCAAAGATAACGAACTGTAGTAGCGAGATATTAACACGAAGTTAATAGGCTGATTACAGTAGTAAGTTATTAGTAACTTTAAGTGCGTGTTTTGTACATAATTGTCGAAATAAATTGACATATCGTATTTGAGAATTGCGAGTTTTAATTTGTCGTTATGAACCCGTAACACTATTCTATCTTATGTCTCATTTTCTAGCATTATTATAAAATCTTTGCGAATCAAAACCTGTTTTTTTGATAAAGAAGAGGGACAAAAACACTCTTGGGAAAAACATTGTACCTAACTCTTGCGGAAACTATCTTTTCCACACTTGACGGCTTGCAACTTCCGTCGCGTGCGAGAAAAGTACCACTTTCCGCACGTGTTAGGTAAATAACTATTACGTAATTTTCTTAAAATTTGGTTTTGTTAAGTAGACTTAAATCTATTAAGTCGAGTGTTGAAATTTGGTAGGTGTAGTGTTCTGGTAAACCATTTACGTTTTTTTTTTACCAGAACGGCGGATCCAAAATGGTGGATTTCTTTATTTTCAAACCGATTTGTCTTAAACCTAAAAGTTTGCGGTGCTTGAGGTCACTTAATACAGTTTTATCCTCAAACTTAAAAAAATTAAAATGGCGGATCCAAAATGGCGAATTTTTTTATTTATGCACCAATATTTATCAAATATAGAACTTGGTGGTGTTTCAAGTCGCTAATTATGATTTTTGACGTAAACTCATAAAAAATCAAAATGGTGGATCCAAAATAGCGGATTTCTTTATTTTTAATTCGATTTCTCTCAAACTTAAAAGTTTGCAGTGCTTGAGAGCACTTAATACAGTTTTGTCCTGAAACTTAAAAAAAGTTAAAATGGCGAGTCAAAAATGGCGGATCTTTTTATTTTTAAAGCCATTTGTCTCAAACTTAAAAGTTTGCAGTGTTTGAGAGCACTTAATACAGTTTTATCCTGAAACTTAAAGAAAATCAAAATGACGGATTTTCTTATTTATGCACCGATAGGTATCAAATATAGAACTTGGTGATGCTTCAAGTCGCTGATTATGTTTTTTGACTCAAACTCATAAAAAATTCAATTTCTTTTTTTTACACCGATTAAAAATTTAAATGTCGCATGGAAAATAGGGGACTTTTTTATCTACGCACCGATATGTATCAAATATAGGAATTGGCGATGTTTCTGTTGAAGTTTATATTATGGTTTACTCCAGAATTAAAGAAGAACAATAAATTTAGAAACTTGACATGAATCTTGTTATTTAACAACTTTACTGACAATTAGGCGCTGACTCGTGACGTAACTAAAAAACTGCACCCCGACATAAATTGTAATTTTGGAACATACTCATTTTCATCTCTTTTTAAAGCACAGCTATTTTTTTATTGCTGTTCAACTCATAGAGCTGCACAATGGGCTCCCGGACCTAATTTTTGACCAAAATTAGAAAAATAGGTTTTGTAACAATATTTTGTTTTAAAATGAAAAAAAAGTAATTATCAATCAAAATGCGGATCCAGAATGGCGAAGTTTCCTATTTATGAACCAATAAGTATGAAATTTAGAACTTTGGAGTGTTAATAGTCGCTAAATATTATTTTGTTATTGTTTAACGTCGCTTATTATAATTTTTTTCTCAAACAAACAAAACTAGCACGGCGGATTCAAAATCCTTATCCAATAGACTATCCTATTTATAAACCGATTTGTGTCAAACTTGGTACTTGGGGTTGTCTAAGGTTAAATTGAGCTCATCGTGTAATGCGCATTGGAAAGGATGAAAAGTTTCCATAATAATAAATCTAAAAACCAAACTAAAAATTTAAAATATTTAAAATAGTTAAACAATATTATTCTTTGGCTGTACCAAAAACTAGAAAATAATACGAACGTAACTCTAACTTTGTAGCGGATAAGAACCTGCAAGTTTAACTACTGCATAATTAATTAAAAATGATTTTTGTAGAAAAATTTGTTTTTAAGTCCAACAAAATAAATATTTTTAAAGCGTCCACGTTTTTATATTAGTTTATTAAAAGTCAGGTTTGGTAAACTGCTGATGATTCAAAATAGAACCGTTTACTTTAAACGTTTTTCTACCTTTTTTTTCATAAACAATCCACCTGTTAACTTCATCTGTAAATTTTGGTTTTTGAGATTTTTTAGTTTGTATTTTTTTATTTGATTTTAGAATATTATATTCTTTTTTTACTTTAACTTTTTATTTTTTGAATATTATTTACTATGTTTGCATTTTTTATTAATATATAATTTTTTTATCTTATTTGTTAAAGTTAGCCTATTATATATATAAGTGTTTTAAAAATAGTAAACAAGCAATTTTGTTAAGACTGGCTATATATAACTTTTTCTCGAAGAAATCCCTTTCTAGTAAATTAATAATATCTTTCATATGGGCAACTTGTGGCAGCAGATTTTAAAATATAACTTTTGAAAGATATGTACTCTTTAAGAAAATAAAAATTTCAAGTAAACGGTTGATGACTGAAGCAAAATTTTTGTCCAACATTTATAAGCAATCTATATTTATATAGAAATTCAGAAATCCCAAGCAAAAACCGTTACCATACCTGGCTATACATCAAAATTTAAATCAAAATGTACAGGGATAAAATCTACTTACCTCCCTCTACAAGATTTATTTTATGAGAATTTTATACAACATAAAATATTGTCGCAAAATGGCTTTAAATCTGGATCAAATTGCCATCCAAAAATGGTACTTTAACGCGTTCCGTTGAAAGGAAACATGACACTTCTGAAAGTTGCGTCAATCAAATAATAGATTTTTTAAGGCCTACTGGACTATCTACTCTTTTTTAGTAAAGATGTTCAGAAGTTTCAGTATGTAATTAACTTAACCCTTTTTGGCGATAAATCAGGTCCGCGAGCCCACTGTGTGCTGATGGAAGAACGTCGATTGACATTGGTTGTCAAAATGACATTTTATAAATTCTTTTATTTGCAAACTAATCCCAAGACTGTTTTAGATTGGGTACGCCCGTCCCACTAATTTGAGTTAAAGAGAGAGAGTAAGTAGCTGGATGACAATGTGTACGTTTAGTACATAAAACGAGTAGACCACTGTTTGTTTATTGATATCATGATTGTTTAAGAGTATTAGGCGCCCTTACTAATACATTAATTTAAAAAGAGATGGTAAATAATCGGATAATAATGTGTAAGTTCATTCAATGAGACGATTAGATTAGATGGTGGTACATTCGAGAATCCTATTTTGTGTCGGGGTGCCGTGCTACGTCACAGTCAGCGCCTTATTCAAACCGTCAAAGTTCCATCAACAACAAATAAATACGAAAACAAAATATACAGTATGGTAAGTCTTCAAGATTTATACAATGTACTTCAACACCTTCTCCCATTCGAAATCTTGATTAGACCCATACTGTGACATAAGTCATTATGTCTTGGTTTAAAGAGAGCTTTTGTCATAATGTCTGCAACTTGAGTTTCTGTAGAAGTCTTTTCCACTTTCAGAACTCCCTCCATCACGTATTCTCTCACAAAGAAATGTCTAGTTTGGATATGTTTCGTCCTCCTGCGATTCTCTGGATTCTGAGACAATCGTATAGCTGCTTCATTGTCAACCAAGAGAGTAGGAATTTCTTTCAAATTAACAATTTCTTCAAAAAGTCGTTTTAGCCAAACAAGCTCTTTTGAAGCTTCACTCGCTGCAACGATTTCTGCCTCAGTTGTAGATATTGCTACAGAAGACTGTCTTTGGCTTAACCAAGAAATGGCGCCTCCAGCATAAAAACATAAAACTCCTGTTGTCGATCGTCCTGTTTCGGAATCTCCTCCTTGGTCTGCATCACTGAAGCCTTCCAAATAGCCTCTTCTTGTACTTGGTTTATAAGTGATACCATAATCAAGAGTTCCTTGAATGTACCAGAAAATTCTTTTTACTAACACAAAATCTTTGTGATTTGGAATGCAACGCTGACTGCATATGCTATATCAGGTCGTGAAGTTGTCATTAAATACAATATCGCTCCAACAGCTTATATACAAATTTTGGTAGGTAAATTGTTTATGTCTCAGGCACAGAACTTTTTTTCACAATGGGCGTTTTAACAGGTTTGCAATCACTCATGTTAAATCTTTCCAATAACCTCTTGGCATATGCGGTCTGATTTAAATTCACGGAACCATCTTCCAACTTTTTAATCTCCATACCCAGGAAATATAAAGAGGTTTTAATTGTGACTAAACTCATTTTTCAGATCTTGCAAAAACTGATTTGACATACTCTATCTGCCCATGTGTGAAACCCTCTGGTTGTTGCATGTAAACTTCTTCTTGTAATTCTCTATACAAAAACGCTGTACAAACATCAAATTGGGTCAAACTCAGATTTTCGCTGGCAGATAGACTCAAAACAGACCTTATCGTAGGAAATTTAGCAACTGGACTGAATGTCTGGTCATAATCTTGTTCTTTCCTTTGAGAATAACCTTTTATAATTAATCTGGCCTTAAATTTATCTATAGAGCCATCTGGGTTAGTTTTTAACTTGTAAATCCATTTACTAGGTATTGCTTTCTTCCCTTTGGGAAATTTTGTTAAATTCCAGGTCTCATTTTCTCTCAAGGTCTGCATTTCTCTTTCCATCGCATCTTTCTATTCATTTTGTCTCGTGCTTTGAATAACTTCTTGATAGGAATTTGGTTCTTTTATATCTAAAATATCAGCAGCAACCATCAGAGCATAATCTTCAAATCTAGATGGTCTCTGTAACTGCCTTCGGTCTCTTAGTTGTCTCCGCTCTAATAAATCTGATGGATCTTCTGTATTATTTTCTAGAATGTCTTCTTCAGATATGTCTGTATCGGGAATAGGAATGATAACTTCTGGTTTTTCTTCATTTGGGAAACCTTCAAACAAATCGGTAAAACTGTGACTTTCTAAGCTTATTTCATTTAATACACTCCTGGTATCCTATTATCTGTTAAATTTTGTTTTATACTGGTTTTCTTGTTTTCAGTTTTGCATTCAGCTTTTATAGGAACCAAGGTCATTGATGAGGTAAGCAATTTTTCATCAAATATCACATCTTTCGATCTTATTAGTTTTCTAGTTTCTTTACACCAAATACGATATCCACCATTGTTGCCATAACCTATCAAAATGCCTTTGACTGCCTTTTTGTCAATTTTCTTTCTTCGTTGCTTTGGTAAATGCGCATAACAGGAGCTTCCAATGATTTTCAGGTGTTTCAGAGGAGGCTTTTCCTTGAACCAAATTTCAAACGGAGATTTATCTTTTACACCTGAAATGCCTGTTCTATTTAGTATGTACGCCGCTGTATTTATCATTTCTGCCCATAAGTACTGTGGCAGATTCTCGTGTGCATGCATTATGGATCTTGCAGTCTCGACAATGGTGCGATTCTCCCTTTCTGAACACCCATTTTGCTCTGGTGTGTAGGGCATCGTCAGTCTCTGTCTAATTCCATGAGCTTTTAAAATCATTCTGACTCTATCATTGTCAAATTCACCACCATTATCTGACAAAAGTACTTTTACATCATGTCCTGCATTTCTTGCTTCAGCCAACATGATTTTTAGTTTATCAGCACACCAGATTTTTCTCTCATAAAATAGACATAGCGAAAACGACTAAAATCATCTTTAAACAGTACAAAGTATCGATTACCAGTTTGAGATTTTTCAAACGGTCCACAGACATTAGCATGTATTAGTTTTCCTGGTAGATCAGCTCTTTCTCTGATTCCAAATTTTTGTCTATGCATTTTACCATTCTGCTTTCAACAAACACCACTGCCTTCACAGATTTCGCGATCTAACGTGACTTTGACATTAAATTCACGATTTAGAATATCTTTTACGTGTCTTTTATTCTGATGACCAAAGCCTTCATGGTAAAGCTGCAACAAATTATCATCTGAAATCGTATTTATTTGAGCTCTTACTTTTGGCTCTATAATCTATAGTGCTAATTGATACAGTCCACCATATCTACTTCTTTTGCCTGTTAGGACAGTTTTTCCATTTACTGTTAACTTACATTCTTCTGCACTTGAAGTAAGCTTGCTAGTATGCTACTATCTTGGGCATGCAGTACAGAGAATAGATTTTGCTTTATCTGAGGAACGTACCATACATCGGTAAATGTTAAAATCTCTTTTTTGCCTTGAATTTTTCTCTTTACAAGGACATTACCTTTGCCTACTGCTTTTACTGAATCGCCGTTTGCAGTGGTGATAGTGTGAGTATCATTAAAGTGCTCAAATGTTTAAAAAATGTCAATTCTGTTTGTGATATGACTAGTAGCTCCATTATCTACAAACCAATTGCTTTCATCGCACTCACTTTCCAGAACCGCACTTGTCTGAGCAACTAGAAGAATGATTGCTTTTTCATTCTGCTGTTGTTTGGTGTTATTGGAGGTTTCTGGTTTTGGAGGTCTACCGTCATCAATCCATTTTGAACATTGTCTTACTTTATGACCTTCTCTTTTGCAATAGTTGCAGATTAATTTCTTCTTACCTTTGTAGTTGCTTCTTTTCTTTTCTATCACTAATGCCTCTTGTTGACTTGCTGTGCCATTCTTGCAGGATAATGCTTTTTCATACGAACATAACTGGTTTGTCAAATTCGCCATTGTTCTGTCGTTTTTTGTCATAAGCATCCAGCTCGATTTAAAAGAAAAATAGTCCTGGGGCAAAGTTTCTAAGATTTTACAATTTAGAAGCAAATCTGGTAAATCACAAGCACAGTTATTACCTGTCTTTGATTTGTCTTTCTGAAATTCTTTCTGCAACTCATTCCAAAGATTTTTTAGTTTAGAAGTGTGTGTAGCCATGTCATCAATTTCTTCCTTTTTCTAGTTGAAAAATTGCATACATATCTCGTATGTTTAATCTACATCTCCGTCGAACAATTTATGCAGCTCAGCCCACACTTCTCTGGCAGTTGTTAATCGCATAATTTTCTGCAAAGTTTCTTGGGTCATATTCATTGTTAAGGCTGGGAGTGCATTACAATCAGCTGTGTTAAAACTAGCCAGGTTCTTTTCATACGTTGCTTTTTCCTCAGCTGACGCATTCTCTTTAAGAACTGGTACAACTAGTTTACCTTCCACAACATCTACTGCACTGGGAATTCCCCTCAAAAGAATACCCATCTTGTATCTCCATATCGTCCAATTCGCCTTCCCTTCAAGATATCCGATTTGTACCTTGCTGGAATCCGTCGCAAACTTTCTAGACGACGCCTTTCTTTTCTTTTAACTCTAGTAACCACGCTCTGCTACCATGTTGAAGTTTATATTATGGTTTACTCCAGAATTAAAGAAAAACAATAAATTTAGAAACTTGACATGAATCTTTTTATTTAACAACTTTACTGACAATTATTCAAACCGTCAAAGGTCCATCAACAACAAATAAATACTAGAACAAAATATACAGTGTGATTAGTCTTCAAGATATATACAATGTACTTCAACAGTTTCAAGTTGCTGATTATGATTTTTGACTTAAACTTATTAAAAATTCAAAATGGCGGGTTTTCTCATTTATGCACCGATATATCTCAAATATGAAACATGGTGGTGTTACAATAATTCAAAATGACAGATCCAATATGGTGGACTTTCTTATTTATGAACCGATGTGTATCAAATATAGAAATGGGCGATGTTTCAAGTCGCTAATTATCATTTATTTACTAAGAAAAACCTCAAACATAAGATTACAAACTTATTAACGCATTAACGAAAACTTACTTCGAGTTAACATGAAGATGCTTGGACACAATATAAGCATAATAGCAGCCTACGCACCATCGAATGACGAAACGGTAGCTATAAAACAAATGTTCTTCGACGAACTTAATGAGACTATCAGTAAAATCGGCAATACCAGGGAAATAATTATGCTTAACGATGCAAACCATAAGCAAAGTGGTAGGACCATTTGGAGAGGAAGTAACAAATGATAATGGCTTGAGACTGATGCAATTGTGTGAAACCCACAATCTAAAAATAAATAATGGTTTTTTTAAACATAAGGAAATTCATAGATATACCTGGATTCAGCCAACAAGAAATCTTAGATCAATCATTGATTATGCTATAGGTGGTCAACACTCGGAACTAAAGTGGTGTGATGTGCGAGCACTTCGTGGGGTTACCTGTGGATCTGACCACCATCTCGTAAAAGCAAAAATATTATTCCCTGTAAGAAAAACAAATAGAGACAAAAGTATTGGAGAAAGTGAAAACCTAGAATGCATCGAAGAAAATCAAAAATACAACTTTAGAAGTCTAGAAATCGAAAGTACGCAAAGATTGTATCAGAAACGATTAGATGAAAAATTAATAAACACATAGCATTCATTTGAAGAGATATATACAAACATAGTAAAAAGCTTGAAGGAAGCAAGCAAAGAAGCTGTTGGATACCAAAATAATAAAAATAATAATAAGATGTGGTGGACGGAGGAAATACAGGAAATGGTCGAGAAAAAACGTACATATTTGAAATGGTTCAGTACCAAAGAGCAAAGAGACCTAGAAATCTACAGGGAAACCAGAAGATATCTTAGAAATCTCATACGCACGGAAAAAAATTAAATGTTCGAGCGAAAATGCCATGATATAAATACACACGTAGGAGGTAGGCTGAGTTCTGAAGTATGGAAATTTAACTCAACGTTAAAAAACTCAACAAAAGAAAAAATAAACATCCAGATCATCAAACCAGAACAATGGACAGAACACTACAAGAGACTGCTGCAGGAAACAAGACCCGAATATCTGTCAGCCTCTCCAAGGAGGGACAGAAGTACATGGAGTGGAAGTGATTATCAAAAAAGAAATTATAAAGAATTGTATTAAAAAGCCTAAATCCGGAAAAGCTAGCGGAACTGGGAGAATATACGCTGAAATGCTCAAATATGGATCAAAAAAACTACTAGAAAATCTCACATATATTATCAATCAATGCATAAACGGGCATCCAGTACCTGATGATTTTAAAATAGCAATCATATCCTCAATACATAAAAAAGGAAACAAGCTGGATTGCAACAACTACCGAGGAATTTCTGTAACCAGTACTATAAGTAGATTATACGGTAGGATTCTTAGAGACCTAATAGAGAATTATTTTCATGACCAAGAAGAAGAAGAGCAAAGTGGGTTTCGTGCAGGCAAATCTTGTAGTGATAATGTTTTTTGTCTTAAACAAGTAATTGAAAAAAGGAGTGCCAGAAATGTAGACACTCATGCTACCTTTGTGGACCTACAAAAAGCATATGATACCGTTCCAGTAGAAAAATTATGAACAGTGTTAGAACAAACTAATATCATTCATACATATATAAAAGCGATAATAGAACTTTACAAAGGGTCAAAATCTAAAATTAAAATTGGAAATCGACATTCAAAAGAATTCCAGGTAACGAAAGGCTTAAGACAGGGATGTTGTATCTCTCCAACTCTTTTTAAAATATATATCGCAGTAGCTCTAAAAAACTGGAAACGTAAAGTACACGGCATGGGAATACAACGACCGATTTACCATATACACACTTCTGTTTGCTGACGACCAAGTAATTGTAGCTAATGATAAAGAAGACATGGAGTATATAATGAGAAAGTTAACGGAATAATACCAAAAATGGGGGTTAACAGTGAACGTGGACAAGACACAGTACTTATGTATTGGAAACGAATCAAGTAAGTTAGAACTAGACAATGGACAAACAATATCTCCGTGCAATGAGTATGTATACTTGGGTGTCACATTTGATAAGACAGGAGCAGACTGTAAAGAACTAGAAAAAGAATAGTAAAAGCAAAAAAGGTAACTGGTTGTCTTAACAGTATTTTATGGAGCAGAGAGATAAAAAAGACTCTAAAATTTAACATAAATGAAACAATGGTGAAAAACACGCTGCTGTATGTAATAGAGACTTGTCGCGTAACAGAAAAATACAAAGCAATAATGGATAGTGTCGAAATGGATGCAATAAGAAGATCAATGAGGATATCTAGAACAGATCATATAAGAAATAATACCATAAAAGAAAGAATGGGAATCGAGGGAAGCATAACGGATGACATCACTAAAAGACAACTAATATGGTACGTACGTATGTACAACGGATGAACGTCAAAAGATTACCAAAGCAGGTCCTAGAATGGCAACCAATAGGGCGCAAAAAAAGAGGGCGTCCTAAACTCGAATGGCAACAGGGTGATCAATGAGTCAAAAAAACCTGAAGATAATTGTCAGGATCGAAGGAGGTGGAGAATAGGCGTCGGACAACGTAGAAAAACGTTCTAAACCGACATAGTAGTAGTACTAACCGATTTGTCTCAAGCTTAAAATATTAAATTACTTTTTTAAGCTTGAGTCATATTTTGTATTAAGCTATAAATTTGAGTCAAAAATCACAATCAGCGGCTTTAAACACCGCCAAGTTTTAAATTTAATACATGTCGATTCATAAATGGAAAAGTCTGCCATTTTGCATCCGCCATTTTGATTTTTTTAAGTTTAGGTCATAAATTGTATTAAGTGACCTTAAGCAACACAATCTTTCAAGTCCGTCATTTTGGATTCGCCATTTTGATTGATTTTTTTTATGAGTTAAAAATCATAATCAGCTCCTTGAAACCAAGCCAAATTCTATATTTGATACATATCGGTGCATAAATAAGAAAATCCGCCATTTTGGATCCGTCATTTTAATGTTTTTAAGTTTAGAGGGTAAAACTGCATCTCAAGCACTGGAAACTTTTAAGTTTGAGACAAATCACTTTAGAAATAAAGAAATCCACTATTTTGAATCCGCCATTTTGAATTTTTTATGTGTTTGAGTCAAAAATCATAATCAGCAACTTGAAACACCCCTATATTTGATACATATCGGTGCATAAATAAAAAAAATCCATCAGTTTGGATACGCCATTTTATTTTTTTTTAAGTTTGAGGATAAAACTGTATTAAGTGATCTCAAACACTGCAAACTTTCAAGTTTGAGACAAATTGTTTTAAGAATAAAGAGATCCGCCATTTTGAAACACCGCTAAGTTCCATGTTTAAAACATATCGATGCGTAAATAAGAAAATCGGCCATTTTTGATTCGCCATTTCAACTTTTTTTAAGTTTCAGTTTAAAACTTTCAAGTTTGAGACAAATCACTTTAAAAATAAAGAAATCCACTATTTTGGATCCGCCATTTTGAAATTTTTATAAGTTTGAGTCGAAAATTATAATTAGCGACTTGAAACAACGCCAAATTCTATATTTAATACGTAGCGGTGCATAAATAAGAAAATCCGCCATTTTGGATACGCCATTTGACTTTTTTTTAAGTTTCAGGATAAAACTGTATTAAGTGATCTCAAGCACTCCAAACTTTCAAGTTTGAGACAAATCGGTTAAAAAATAAAAAAATCCACCATTTTTTATCCGACATTTTGAATTTTTTATGAGTTTGAGTCAAAAGTCATAATCAGCGACACCGCCAAGTTCCATATTTGATACATATCGATGCATAAATAAAAAACTGCTCCATTTTGGATTCGTCATTTTAATTTTTTTTATGTTTGAGGATAAAACTGTATTAAGTGATCCCAAGCATTGCAAATTTTTAAGTTTGAGACAAATCGGTTTAAAAATAAAGAAATCCGCCATTATGGTTCGCCATTCTTATCAAAAACGTAAATATTATGTTACCAGGTTACCAGAACTGTATACCTACCAAATTTCAACACTCGACATAATGGATTTACCTCTAATTAACAAAACCAATTTTCAAGAAAATTACGGATTTTTTAACTATGTTTTTGCATAAATAATAATATAATATCTATTTTGTTTTTCATCTGCACATTTTATTAAAAAATATATTTTAGTCCGGCGCCCAGTTGGCGGTGCCGAGTTGGCCCGGCGCACCACATTACAGGACATCGTGACGCTACTGAACTTTCTCGTTTTTTACCAAAAACTATCCGTCAAGACGACTTACCCATGAAATGTTGTTTTCTCATCGATATTTTTCTTCTTTTGCATAAAAAATAATTCCGCACCATGGTTGAACCCAAATAGTTACTTCTAAACTTCTTTTTAAACGTTTTAAGATTTCTTTTTGCAATATTTACGCACGAAACTCAAAAAAAAATCAATTCCGTAGTTAGACAACATTGTCCATCACAGATCACCAGTTTTCCCGTAAAAAATGATAAGCAGGTTCAATCATCTCAACATACGGCAGGTAGATTAAAATTAGCCAGCTGTTTTTCTTTCGCAGTTATGCTCTCACTGTGAAAGGGATAAAAGTACTGTTTGGCAGTGGTAATCTGATGGGGAAGAGAGACAAAAAATAGAGATTGAAAATGCAAAAATATTATACGACACCTTCTATGTCTATTTTACATATGTTTTATATAGGGAAAATTTTTACTTTAAAGTATTTAGTCGTGCGCACCCGGTAAGTGAAGCCAAGACGGCTCTGCATCTTCAAAGTAGAAGAAATGTACACGCTATTAAAGTTACTTACCTTATAGAAATAAACAAAGAGTTACTTACCTTATCTTTGGAGATATTAGAAAATAATATATATTTTTAAGAAAACTTATTTTTTAATGTTAGAAAAACATGTCTTTTTCACTGTTAAGAAAACAGTATTATTTTAACGTTCGAAATTTTTTTTTCAAAAACATTCCGTTTTTGATCTTGGAAAAATATTTTATTATCAATGTTATTAGAAAAACAAGTTTATTTTTGTAACGTCAGAGAACGGGTTATTAATCTTGTTTTTTACTATGAATATCGAAAAAGAAATGATAAAAAATAGTATTAAAAAGCTTAAATCCGGAAAAGCTAGCGGACCTGGAGGAATATATGCTGAAATGCTCAAATATGGATCAGAGAAACTAATCGAAAATCTCACATATATTATCAATCAATGCATAAACGGACATCCAGTACCTGATGATTGGAAAATTGCATTCATATCCTCAATACATAAAAAAGGAAACAAGCTGGATTGCAACAATTACAGAGGAATTTCAGTAACTAGTACTCTCAGTAGACTGTACGGTAGGATTCTTAGAGATCTAATAGAGAAGGATTTTCATGAACAAGAAGAAGAAGAGCAAAGTGGGTTTCGTGCAGGCAGATCTTGTAGTGATAATGTTTTTTGTCTTAAACAAGTAATTGAGAAAAGGAGCGCCAGAAATATAGAGACTCATGTTACCTTTGTGGACCTACAAAAAGCATATGATACCGTTCCAGTAGAAAAACTATGGACAGTGCTAGAGCAGACTAATATCAATCATACATACATAAAAGCGATAAAAGAACTATACAAAGGGTCAAAATCTAAAATTAAAATTGGAAATCGACTTTCAAAAGAATTCCTGGTAACAAAAGGCTTAAGACAGGGATGTTGTATTTCTCCAACTCTTTTTAAAATATATATCGCAGTAGCTCTAAAAAACTGGAAACGGAAAGTGCACGGCATGGGAATACAACTTAACGACCGATTTACCATATACACACTACAGTTTGCTGACGACCAAGTAATTGTAGCTAATGATAAAGAGGACATGGAGTATATGATGAGAAAGTTAATGGAAGAATACCAAAAGTGGGGATTAACAGTGAACGTGGACAAGACACAGTACTTATGTATTGGAAACGAATCTAGTGAGTTAGAACTAGACAATGGACAACTAATATCTCCATGCAATGAGTATATATACTTGGGTGTCACATTTTATACGACAGGAACATACTGTAAAGAACTGGAAAAAAGAATAGTAAAAGCAAAAAAGGTTATTGGATGTCTTAACAGGATTTTATGGAGCAGAGAGATAAAAAAGAATGTAAAATTTAACATATATGAAACAATGGTGAAAAGCACGCTGTTGTATGGAATAGAGACTTGTCGCGTAACAGAAAAATACAAAACAAAAATGGAAAGTGTCGAAATGGATGCAATAAGAAGATCAATGAGAATATCTAGAACAGATCACATAAGAAATGAGATCATAAGAGAAAGAATGGAAATCGAAGGGAGCATAACGGATGACATCACTAAAAGACAACTGATATGGTACGGCCATGTACAACGGATGAACGACGAAAGATTACCAAAGCAGGTCCTAGAATGGCAACCAATAGGGCGCAGAAAAAGAGGGCGTCCTAAACTAGAATGGCAACAGTCAATCCAAAGATCAATGAGTCAAAAAAATCTGACAGAAGATGATTGTCAGGATCGAAGGAGGTGGAGAATAGGCGTCGGACAACGTAGAAAAACGTTCTAAACCGACTAAATAAAAAAATAAAAAATATAACGTTAAAACTAACATCCAACTTAACGTTATGTTATTCAATTAAACATTATTTTGACGTTATAAAAATATTTTTGTGTTAAGTGGGTATACTAAAATGTACATAAAGTTTCTATAACTATTATAATTTATCATAGCTATAAAATAAATATAGTATTGTCCCGATTATCCGAAATAATGTGGCACCAAAGTGATTTCGGATAATCGAAATTTAATCCGAGTTTTTTTTGGAAAATAGGAGTATAGGATGCTTATATCATTAGATCGACCTAAAAACATTGGTAACACTCTGTCGGCTAACTAAAACAATTCGCATTTTAGACCGTCGTATTGCCGTGAAACCCCTAGGAGAACCACCTAGCAGTATAGGTGAATCCCAGACGCGTTTCGTATAATGCATATTTTTTCGGTTAATCAGCATTTTTGTTTTTAAAGTTTGTTTCGGATAAACCGGATTTGTACTGTAGTTCTTTCGAATAACAAGGCCCGAAAAGATAAAAAACCTAGTTGTAGACAAGAGCTAATGGAGCCACCCTATTATCTACAATAAAAGACTTACAAAGACACTGTCATGTAAAGAGGCCCGTAGTTTGTGTTCTCTGTAATTTACACTTTTTGCGCCGGGAACCAAGTCAGCAGGTGATCAGGTAAATATTTACATAAGACAGAGACACTCAGGCGCAATTGTCCAAACCCATAGATTTTAAGTCCCACCCGAAAGTAATAACCCGCCAGTGGTGACTTGCGGTCTGCCAGACCGATACAAAGGAAAACCTAGTTTAAAAAGCCAACCCAGAGGTAAGCGACCTCGCGACCAATTACATTTGTTAAATTTAGTCACCAATGGCCTTGCTACGACGATTGTTCAAAGTCTCTCGTGGTGGGGGAAAGGGGAGCAAAATGAGGTACGGGGGTAAAACGAGGTACCACAGTTTTAGGTAACTGCACAAGAATAAAACCTCTTAATATCAGATGTTTTATCCCCATGACTGGTTCAACTCTCTGCAATATGATTGGTGCGGGTCGGCTGATGAGTATGCGAAATTTGAGGACCGCAGTTCGACAATGGATTCCCCAGCGATAGAAAAGTAGAGCTTTGGGAATTGGTCAGCTTACACAAACATCCACCGGATGAAAAAATATATAAAATAGATAAATTAATTGAATCACATGGCCACGTGACCCTAAGGACACCACCATATATGTGTGAGCTGAATCCAATTGAACTGGCATGGGCATGGGCAAGAAGTAGAAACACAACCGGAGAATTTACGATCAAGCGTTTACGGGAATTATCGGAAGAGGGTATAAACTCTATGGACTCCAACTTATGGAATAATTTTGTACGGCATGTGATATTGAAAATAAATATTGGGAAACTGACAAATATATGGAAGAAGTAACAGAAAAAATAATAATCAGGCTTGGGGAAGACTCTGATGATTCAGATTCAGAAACTGAAATTTCTATTGAATAATATATTTTTTAAATAAGTCACCTGACCTGACCTATAATACAAAAAAATCCGCTCTTTTTAGGGGCAAATTTTTTTTTAAAGAATTCGTATAATAAAGTTTAAAACAAATATATGAACCGTAAGTATAATGTATACTTATATACAGGAAAATTTTTTTTTTACTGTTTGTAGTTCATAATAAAAATAGTTGTTTTGGCCGCATAATACCTAAGCTATCTGCAATTATATATTTATAACATATATTAAAACCTCCGCCACTGAAAAAAGAGATGAAATGTGTTTTCCAGCTGTCTTTCTTCCCCATGATATTATTCCTGCCAGACTGTATCCATATATTATCTAGGGTCTTATTGGCACGTAAGTATCAATCTTTGTCCGTTGCATAATTTCAATAATTTCTATTTATTTTTTTATTGTATAAGAAATACCTGCACATAGAAACCAAATTAGATAGGGTCAACAAAAAATGCCTTGTCTTTCGGTCTCTAAGGCCCTTTCAGGGCATTATACAACTCAATGGGCGCAAGTCATAATATACGTACCGCCACCGCCACGTCATCGTACCGCCAACGATACGTTTGACGGGGTTCGGTTCCATGCCACCGAAAATTTTATTTTAGCAACTGGCGGGAACGGTTAATTGCCAAATCAGAGTGTAATTTTAGAAAAGAGAAATGATGGGTTCAGGTTGAATTTTTTTTAAATATAGCAGGGAAAAATAGTGGTAAAAGAATCATTTTTCATGTGTTTTTATAGTTAGCATTATTTTTCAAAATGAAACCCCTATTTCTCCACCTTAAAATTTAATGAGAATCTTGCTTAAAATTTGAGGAAAAAATATATTTTTTTGAAAATAGTAAATTTCAGTTTTGTTTTTTCTAAAAATAAATCATATGATAACCGATTCAAAAGTAATTTTCAATAGCTTTTAAAAGGGCCCTATGTTGCTGTTCTGGTGTAAGTAGTTCTCAAAATATCTTAATTTTTATTGTTTATTTAGCCTACATGTCCAAAAAGGCATTTTTTTGATTTTTACAATTTAACAAAAATTATCAAAACAGGTGGTTTGTCAAACCTCCATTTTTTTTGGTTGATTACAGAATACACATATTGTATTTCTTTCTCCCTGGAGAAAAAAATACTTTCTTCTTCTAAGAGAAAAATATTTTCTCTGAAGAAAATTCAGGTTAATATTTTATGTATCGTCGCATATTGTCAGGAATGCAAATAACCCCTGACTGTGCCACTATACGAAACCATCTTGGAAAAACGAAAAACGCAATTATGGTTCTGTTGAGATAAGAAAGTGGTTCCGCCTCCTCCAAAATGGTAAACAGTTGGTTGCCGCCTACCTACACAGCAGGTGGTTGATGGGAGAAAAACTAATAAAAAGTGAAGAGGGAGTTGTAATGGTTAAGCGTGGGG
Organism: Aspidapion aeneum; assembly: GCA_963576565.1. Lineage (NCBI taxonomy): Eukaryota > Metazoa > Arthropoda > Insecta > Coleoptera > Brentidae > Aspidapion > Aspidapion aeneum. The sequence continues at coordinate 176,241,643 of OY755038.1, read as the reverse complement.
ATACAGCAAGTAGCGAGAGGGTTTTCCCTTCAAAGTGATTGGACGTGGAAAAACTGTGACATAAGAAAATGTTGTCTATAAAATGTATTTTATCTCTGTTTTTGTTTAGCTTATCTTATTTAGTTCATTAGCTAGAATGTAAAGTAAATTTTAGGATTATCAGCAACGCCACTGACTTGGTTCCTCCAAGCTCTTCAAAGAGGGGATACTGGATTATTTAGGTCCAACCTACCATTTATAAAAACCCAAACTTTGAGGAAACAAGTCGGTAGTCACATTCTAAGTTTTGTTGAACTTAACTAAAACCTCTAAAAGTAATTGTCAGTAAAGAAACATAAGATTTTTATATTTAAATAATATTTTGCAGTTTGTTATTATGGTAAGTTAAAGTTTTTATTTTAATATTTTGGGTCTTCTTCGTTTTATAGGCCATAAGAAAAGTCTTGTAACAATTTGTAAATTGCAACAGAGTTTTATTTTGTATTCATTAAAGTTTGTAACGTTTTTAAAACTGTTTTATATTTATTTTATACACACAAGAGATCTACTACGGTACCCTCGTTTAAGGGTTCGATTTAAAATAAAATCGTACCCGACTCGAGTTTATTGCTTGTTTTAATTAACACAAAAGATCAGTTTTTTTGCCGCTACATTTTATTTTTCGCCTCTTTAATTCATATTTAATCTCGTTCAATTTCATATCACTTATTAATGGCTTGCGAGACACGGACTTACTTAGTTTAAGTTACTTTGCCGAGAACGCTTCCATAACAGCGGTGAAGTGTTGATTCGAGCCCTTAAAATAGAGTAATCAAATAATATGTCCAGGCCAAAAGTAAGGGCTGTCTCAATTTAGGAGGGTGAAGAAATGAGCAATGAACAAGAGGTTCCCTTAAAGACGCTAAGCCAAATATTTCAATCACTGATAGAGAAGATTGCCTCTTTGAAAGAAAGCAGGCGATTCCCTCCAAATCAAAAGTGTTTTAGATGCGGACGTACAGGGCACATTCAACGCAATTGTCGTGTCCAAATAAGGTCTGGCCTACCATCTAGCGGGACAGGACGGAAGAGGAAATCAGGAAAAACGAAGACAACTCAACACGGAAAGAGATGTGTTAACTAATGGGAATGTAGCCCCCAAAATTTACTCTATTAAGAGCTTAAATCATACTGCTGACAGTCTTAACATCGACGAACTTATAAATGGTAGAAAAGTTAATATCAAAATAGACACTGGTGCAGCTATATCATTGCTTAAGTTCAAAATTGCAACGAGATATAAAATTCGACCAACAGAAAAGAAAATAACACTTAAGACTGTGACTGGAGAATCCGCCGACGTGTTGGGGCAGATAGACATAGATCTACAGCTGGGAGGGTTGAAGATTCGCCACACTATATTAGTTGCAGAAATAGAATACGAATTTATTTTGAGAATGGATTTGATAAGAAAACATGGATTTGCGTCTGATAATAAACTTAATACCCTAAAATTCGGGACCGACGAGTTCATCCTATCAAATAGTCACATTAATAAAGAACCAATAAAGGTGGTGGCAGTATGCACAACAAGACTGGGTGGTAAGAGTGAAACCATCATTTTTGGGAGGCTAGAAAGTAAAACATCAAGCTGTGTCGGACTTATAAGCCAACAGAATATACCCAACACCTACCTCGTCTCAAAGTCACTCGTTAGAACCGATAAAGACATTACGATTCAAACTCAAACTCAAACTCAAACTCAAACTCAAACTCAAAACATTTATTGCCGACAAAATCAAAACAATGTTTGACAAAGCAACGTCAAAAATTTGTACAATATAGTTGGAACAATATGTTATTTCATTTTTAAATTAGTAAGTAAAACACTTAAATAAATACATATAAACATTTTTGGTAAAGATAGTTTTATGTAGCGTTTTTAAATGTTATTTCATTCTCAATTGATTTGATCTCTGTTGGTAAACTGTTGTAGGCTTTTATAGCTTTATAAAATGGTCCCTTTTCAAAAAATGTTGATTTATGCATAGGAATAGCGAGCTCAGCTCTGGGTCTGGTTTCAACAGTCATATTACTGCCGTATCTGTCACTATTTGTTGGAAAAAGGGCTTTGTGTTTTTTAACAAAAATAACAAGTTGTAGGAAATATATAGATGGCACTGTCAGTATTTTTAGTCTGGTGAAGTGCTGAGTGATTAGAGTCGCCAATATTTTTCCAAATAGTGTCTAAATTAATAAGGGCGAAGTGGTAGCATTATTTGAACCAGTTCAGAAAGTAACAAGATGTGAAGAGTCAACTTCCGAGGATAAAAGCAAGTTACCAACGGAGGTACTTCAGCAATATCAGTCAACTTGGCAACAACTCATTCCAGAAGAATTTCGTAAAGTGAGAGAGTTTATAGAAGCACAAAGTAATAAAACTAAGGGTAGTTCGGGACGCACAAACCTTATTCAACATGCTATCAACACTGGCGATGCCCAACCGATAAGACAGCCCCCAAGAAGACTACCTATGGCCAAACAAGAAGAAGTTCACAATCTCATTAATAAAATGCTCAGTGACGGTGTTATTGAAGAGTTATAAAGTCCTTGGTCATATCCTGTGGTGTTGGTCACTAAAACGGACGGAAGTACTAGATTTTGTGTCGACCACAGGAAACTTAACGATGTGACCAAGAAAGATAGTTACCCACTGCCAAGAATAGACGACACATTAACAACATTGGCAGGATCATATTGGTTTTCTACTCTTGACCTGAAAAGTGGGTATTGACAAGTAGAAATCTTTGAAAGAGGTAAAGACAAGACAGCATTTTCTGCTGGAAGTCGACTTTACCAGTTTAATGTGATGCCATTTGGCCTATGCAATGCCCCAGCTACATTTGAAAGACTAATGGAAGTTGAATTGAAAAACCTGTCTAGTCTACTTAGATGATGTCATATTAATGGGATGAGGAGTATTTTCAACAATCAGAAATGCAAATCTTAAATTAAACCAAAACAAATGTTTTCTATTCCAAGAAAAAGTTGAGGATCCTATATTAGCCAAAATCAGGAGCGCACCTAAGCATAAATAAAACTATGGCCAAAATTAGAAACCAATTTTATTGAGTCAATTACTTTTAAGATGTGAAGAATTGGTGCCGCCGATGTTCGACTTGTGCAGCCAGTAGCCAAGGCCCCAAAACGAGGTCCAGAGGGCAAATGAAACAGTATAACGTAGGCGTACCATTTGAACGCATTGCTATTGATGTGGCCGGACCGTTTCACGAAACTAAGGAGGACACCAAATACATCCTTGTTGTCATGGATTACTTTAGCAAAGGGCCAGAAGTTTTTGCTTTGCCTAACCAACAGGCCGCTTCCGTTGCAGAAGTACTGGTGAATGATGTTTTCAGTAGATTTGGAATTCCTTTAGAATTACATTCAGATCAAGGCAGAGACTTTGAATCAAAGCTCTTCCAGAATCTGTGTGACCTTTTAGGAATACATAACACAACTACTGCTTTACATCCGCAGTCAGATAGCACGGTTGAAAGATTTAATAAAAACTATAGAAGAACATCTTTGCAAAGTTCTTGATGAGCAGCAAACAGATTGGGACCAATATATTCTATTGTTTTTGATGTCCAACAGAACCGCCATTCACAAGACGACAGGAGCTACTTCATCTAGTATCCTGTTTGGTAGAGAACTGCGGTTACCATGTGATATCATGTTTGGTTCGCCTGAAGAAGAACACTTGGAAATTAATGACTATGTCAAACGTTTAAGACAGAAGCTGCAAGATATCCATGAGGTGGTTAGAGAACGAATAGGAATGGCCAGTGACCGCATGAAGGCGAGATATGACCAGAAAGCAAACTCTTCAGGGTTTAAAGAGAATGATCAAGTGGCTATGCAATACTCAACGCAAGAAAGGAAGATCACCTCAGTTGACACCACCATGAGAAGGACCTTATAAAGTTAGATCGGGCTTCCTTCTAGTTGTATGAGTTCGTGTCCGCTTTTGTAGTGGTCCTGCTTCGGATATATCGCTGCAATGCGGGCAGCATATATTCGAACGGACTGCCTCCATCACGGCGTTTCGCGAGCTTGTGGGTTCGAGTCCCACTTTTTTATTCGACAGGAATACGTAATGCACTTGGGGCCTTTTACACAAGTCCAATCGACAGCTTACTTTGTGAAGCTGGAGAACCACTACTTCGTCATCGAAGAATCTGAGGGCACGGTAGTGCCTCGCCAAGTTCGCGCTGCCGTACCATCTTTTCTTGAAAAATTTTAACCCATATTTGACCTATCTAAAACTATACTTCGGAATGAGCTATGAAACACAAACTTTGTACAGTCGTACATCTTTATAGAGTTAACAATCCCTTTAAGTTTCATGGACCTCCAAAATGTAGTAAAGTACTTACGAAATTTCAAACAACGCCGAAATTACCACTCACTCACCCACTCATTTATAGATCATCAAAATTCTACTGTACACACTGACAGAAATTGTGACCAAACCCTTCGAAAAAATCAAAAAACCCAAAATTCTAATCCACTCCCCTCCCCCATACATATACATTGATGTAAAAGTAATATTACCCATTTCTAGAGGCGCTAAAGAGCTGAGCTTTGGCAGACTGATAGGAAATATGATAAAACTATTAAAAAAAAACATCAACATTTTAATTTGCTTCCCTCTCCTAGAGAGTTGAGCTTTGGAAAGCCATTAGGAACTATGATAAAACTTTAAAAGAAAATTAAAAAACCCCAAATTTTAATATACATTCTCTACTTCCAGAAACGCTAGAGAGCTGAGCTTTAGAAGACTGAAAGGAACTATGATAAAACTATAAAACAAAATTTAAAAATAATAAAATTTTAATTTGAGTTCCTCCTCTATAAATGTAAAGTTATGTAAAATTAGCATTGCCTACTTCCAGGAACATTAGAGAGCTGAGCTTTAGAAGGCTGATAGGAATTATGATAAAACCATAGGAAAATATAAAAAGAACCTCAAAATTGTTAATAAGGCATTGCAAAAGTTTTGAACAATATTCCGCATATTTTACTACTTTAAAACTTAAATATTATCCAAATCCTTAAAAAAATGTGAAATCATAGCAAAATTTCATGTAAAAAAAGCCAAGTACGCGAAAGTGGTATTCCGTATAAAGAATTGAGATAAAAGTAAAGCCAAGTTCTCCCATAAAATTTCAAAATGAAAAGTTCTTACTGGTTTGGAAATGTTTTTTAAACTTGGCTATTACGGCTGCAAATGACTCTTAGAAACAGTGCTAAATTGAACGTAAAAAAGTTTGGTTGGAATAGAAAGTTTAAAAAATTTTGAAATTTGTATTGGAGAACTTTAACTCAATTCTTTTTACGGAATACCACTTTCGCATACTTGGCTTTTTTTTACATGAAATGTTTTTGTTATGATATATACGTACACAGTGCTAAATTGAACATAAAGAAGTTTGGCTGGAGCCATTTGCAGCCGTAATAACCAAGTTTATAAAAACATTTCCAAACTAGTAAGAACCATTCATTTTGAAATTTGTATTGGAGAACTTGGCTTTACTTTTATCTCAATTCTTTTTACGGAATACCACTTTCGCGTACTTGGCTTTTTTTTCATGAAATGTTTTTGTTATGATCTATCTAAGTCTATAATATGCCACTGATATCACCAACAACTTAAATGTGCCAGTAATAAAAATAAAAAATTGTGTGTGCTTAAGACCACACGGCAGAAGTGTAAACTTCAACAAGGCGAAATTAATAATACTGGCCTTCACCTGCATCATCATAGTCGACTCGAGCCGACTTCACCCGAATGAGCGTTACATAGCCGAGCCTGACGGCTCAGTCCAATTCAGTACTCACAAAAACTGCTAAACGCGCCTAAAGAAGTTTACACTTTTAAAAAAAATTATAACAGAAGGGGGTACAGCAGCAGCTGTTGCACATGAGGGAGGTTTAATCGCCTTTAATTAAACCCTGATAAAAATTTGAACCAAGTTTTCAGCAAAAATCCTATTGTCTAGCAAGTAAAAACAATACTCTCTGAGATACACGAAGAATCCCGAACTACACTTTAAATGTGGGTTCCGTCCGAGGGGTCATCAGCTTTCAACAGTACTGTACAAATTTCACAACAGTACCCGACAGTACCACGACAGGATCCAACAGTACTCGACAGTACACGACAGTACTCAACAGTACTCGACAGTACCACGACAGGACCCAACAGTACTCGACAGTACACGACAGTACCCAACAGTACTCGACAGTACACGACAGTACACGACAGTATCCAACAGTACACGACAGGACCCAACAGTACACGACAGTACCCAACAGTACCCAACAGTACTCGACAGTACACGACAGGACCCAACAGTACTCGACAGTACCCAACAGTACACGACAGTACGTAACAGTACTCAACAGTACACGATAGAATCCAACAGTACGCGACACAATTCTCTTACCCGAAACAGTGGCGTAGATGCAAAACGACAGGACGACCTTTTTTTTTTTTTTTTTTTTTTTTTTTTTTTTTTTTTTTTTTTTTTTTTGCTCGCATGTTTTTTGAGGGCGAGGCACGACGACAGTACTCAACAGGACCCAACAGTACACCGCCAGGACCCAACAGTACACCGCCAGGACCCAACAGTACTCGATAGTACACGACAGTACTCAACAGTACACCGACAGGACCCAACAGTACTCGACAATACACGACAGTACCCAACAGTACTCGACAGTACACGACAGTACCCAATAGTACTCAACAGGACCCAACAGTACACGTCAGGACCCAAGTCCTGTTGGACGCTGTACAAAATTTTAGGGTGCCGATGACCCCTCGAGCTGACCTCTGTTTAATTAACTTAAGGAGCTTTATAGGATACAGGAAATGGTCAAGGAGAAAAAACGCAGATAGGTACTTGAAATGGATCAGTACTAAAGAGCCAAGAAACCTAGAAATCTACAGGAAAACTAGAAGACAGCTATAAATTTGATACAGACAGAAAAAATTGTTCGAGAACAAATGCCACGAAATAAATACACATGTAGGAGGTACCCAGAGTTCTGAAGTATGGATATTCGAGACAGTAAGTTCATAGAGAGGAAGTAAGCATCGAAAAAGAAATAATAAAAAATAGTATTGAAACGCTTAATCCGGAAAATCTAGTAGAATATAGAGACCAATGTTACCTTTGTGGACCTAAAAAAGCATAGGATACCGTTCCAGTAGAAAAATTATTGACAGTATTGGAGCAAACTAATATCAATCATACATACATAAAAACGATAAAAGAACTATACAAAGCTTCAAAATTTAAAATTAAAATTGGAAATCGACTTTCAAAAAATTCCTGGTAACGAAAGGCTTAAGACAGGGATGTTGTATCTCTTTTTAAAATATATATTGCAGTAGCTCTAAAAACCTAGAAACATAAAGTGCACTTACAGTTTGCTTATGACCAAATAATTGTAGCTAATGATAAAGAAGACATGGAGTATATGATAAGTTCACGGAAGAATATCAAAAGTGGGGGTTAACAGTAAATGTGGATAAGACACAGTACTTATGTATTGAAAACGAATGAAGTGAGTTAGAACTAGACAATATCTCCATGCAATTCGTATGTATACTTGGGTGATACATTTGATAAGACAGGAACAGACTGTAAAGAACTGGAAATTGCATGTCTTAACCGTATTTTATGGAGAGAGAGAAATAAAAAAGAATGTAAAATTTAACGTATATAAAACAATTGTGAAAAGCCCGCTGTTGTCCCGCTGTTGTATGGAATAAAGACTTGTCGCGTAACAGCAGAAATACAAAACAATAATGAAAAGTGTCGAAATGGATACAATAAGATCAATCAGAATATCTAGAACAGATCATATAAGAAATGAGATCATAAAAGGAAGAATGGGAATCGAGAAAAGGAGGTGGAGAATAGGCATCGGACAACGTAAAAAAATCAACATAGTACAACGAAATTTGCAATGCATAAATCATAATAATATGACCAATTTATGTTTAAATAAATTATTGAAATTATTCAGTTGTATAATTTATATTAATAAATTTATGATATATTGGGCTAAAATACGTCTATGATCCGTCAAGTCTATAAATTTGTAGTACCTTTGTAGTTAATCAAACTATTTAAAAGATTTGTTGCAAAAATTTGAAAAGCTAATCGAGGATCATAAATGTTTGAGAATTATTTTCCAATATTTGGGAGAACATTTCCCGGTAGTTGAAAGTATTTAAAACCAAAAAGTTATACCAGTTTTTAGCGTAATATTTTATGAATCTATTTTTGTGCACTAAGCCAATTTCATTGAAACAAAAATCATGGTTTACAAAGATTTTTTTAACATCGATGTTGATGTTCGCCGCCACTTTGTAATCCAAGATATCGAACAGAATCAGACTTAGTTTATGTAAAGGCTCATTTAATCTTGTTTCGAGAAACGTTTGTACGATTGTTTTGTCAATTCTGTCCGCAAGGCAATCATGGGGTCTGTATAAAACAATTAATAAAATAAAAACTAATATTTTAAGATGTACGATTTTAGCGATAAATGCACCGTTTTACGTAGCGGAGACAAAGCTTTTCTGACAATTCAAAAAAAGTGTATAAGTTTTTTAAAACATAAGATTAAAGGTTCTTTCTCTTCATCTTGGATTTTCAGACAGGAAGAAAAACATATTTGTGCTCAATTCCGTGAAACATACCGTTGATTCAATAAAAATCAACGGTATAGTTCAAAAGTTATATCGAAAACATTTTGGCTAGTTTGTTTGTTGCCCACCCAGTAAAATACTCTCATGAATTAGCTATTACTACATAATAAATGTACGAAAAATTCATAGTTTTCTAAATGATAAAAAGTTTTTAAATAAAATCGCCGGCAAAGTCGCTGAGAATATCGACCAGATGAAACCAAAGGTGAAAAAAAAAACTTTGCGAGATAAGCATAAACTACTGATCTACTCACAAGAATCTTAAAGGAACTAGGCTGGCTTATCCGATGACCTGGTTTAAAAAAATAAGATCTTCTACACAAATCTCAAGGAAAGTTCACAATTAAAAAAGTCTATACCACCCACATAACACAATCACGTGTTTAACACGTAAAAAAGGCGTAAGAAAAAAAAACGTTGATTTTAAAAGCTGCTAGAAAAAAACGTTTATTTCATATATGAAAATAAGCTTAATAGGTCATTCATTAACGTTATAAAAAATAACGTTGCCAAAAACTGCGTTGTAATAACGCCATTATAAAATTAAAACAGCATTATTTTTACGTTAGTTTCAAGTGATTTTTACGTTAGAATCACATTAGATATACTCCTTTTCTACACGAATTTTAAAACGCGACTTGCATGGCTTTTCTACTGAATATTTTTGAGATTTTACTAGCAGCAGCGCCATGTCGGGATTTTTCACTTTGACGAAATCTATCAGGCAGTGCTTTGGCCTCTAAACTCCAAAAACCTTTTAAGGAACTCATCCCTGATCCTTCACGATCACGACGCATCTGTTATTAACCTGACAAAGACACATTAATTTTCTGTGAAAGTGTTTACTGTTAAAAAATCTTGGTTAGCTTTAAAAAAAAATATAATGTATATAGATAGATATATAGATATTTTGTCTTGCCTTGAGCGCCATCTTTAAAATTGTCTTGAAGTGTTGTAGTCTTAAACTAGTGAACTTTTATAACTTCCTTTCGCGTCTCTTTTAAGTTAAAAAAATGTTATTAAAAAAAAGTGACCAAAAAAGAAGCAGAAAGTTAGTAGGTTTGAGAAGTCTTTATCTAGTGGCGTTTTAGAACATGTTGTGGAGGACTTTTCAAGTGTGAATTTAGTAGATGAAAATAACGAGGGAAAAAAACACGGTTTGTACACAGCACCAGAAACTTCAGCAAAAAGTACATTTTTAGAGCTTGATTTTTCCTTGTTTTTAAGTTATCTTTAAGCATGTAGATTTAACAAAATAAATATTACATGGTATGAGGTTGTTTTCAAGTAAAAAAAACTTTGTTATTTTTGTTCACGTTAATTTAACGTTGATGTGATTTTTGTGCTATGTGGGCAGATACGATAACTTAGACGTTAAAGAAAATGACAAAGCTACGAAGATCTTATCTGAGGATGTGTTGAAAAATTTAGAAATTGAAGAAATAAAAGAAAATGGAAACAAAAAAATAATGACTTTAAATACTATCTGTGTTTATACCATAACTGCAAATAGTTAGTATTTTTTTAGTAGATATTATAACTTTTTATTCAATTCACTTTTGCAAAGTAATTTAAATAAACGTATATTCTCCTTATAATAAAAGACTTAAATGAGTTGTTTTAGATTGCAAATAATCTAATAAATAACTAGACAGATTATAACTAATATATTAAATCAGAGCATTGATTAATGCACAAAGGCATTTTTTTGGATATTCTTTATCGGTATTTTGAACAAAAAGGGGTCGGATTTCTTTATTATAATTTTTGAAATAAGTACCATCAATCAAGGGAATATTTTACACACTTAAGGTGAGCAAAGCGGCGGAATGTAAAAATTTTATTAAAGGTAAAAACAATTCAAACATTCTTCATTTAAATATTCAGAGTTTAAATGCAAAATATGGCTAACTTTTGATTTATTTAGAGATGTTAGAAATAAAAAATGTTCATGTCATTAGTTTATCAGAAACCTTTAAATTAATTGATCTCAATAATTTTAAAAAACCTTTCTTCATTCAGGGTTTTATAAAAATTATGGACTCGTTATTTTTTTGAGACAGGGATATCTGTCTAATTGCAAGATAATAAAACTTCCTCAAACAAATTTATTTAGATGTGTCTTTACAGTCAACAAAACACAATATGCCAATTGAATAAGTCTTCAGGGGGACCGAACAATTTATTGATAAGATAAATATTGACCTTTTAAATCAAGCGAAGAAAGAAATAAATACATATCTTATCATTATGCAAAAAATGGATATTTGTCTTGCATAAATAAAATTACGAAATAAATATCAGTTAGGTGATCATAAATTAAAAAAAAAAAACGAATATCTAACAAAAAGAAACACTTGTTAAAAGCGATTATTTATAAAATCCCTCTTTCTCATCTTTATTCAATATTTATATTACAGTAGAACCCCGATTATAAGTGCTCCACGGGACCAGACGAGGCACGGATAAGTTAAAAGCACGGATAATCCGAACATTCATTTATTACATGTGACATACATATTATGTATATATATTCAAAATATGACAGAAAAAAAAAGATCCCATAAGTTCAAACTAAGTTTATACATGCATAATAAGATAACAGAACAAAAAATATAATTCTACATAAGGTTTTCGTCGAGTGATTTCCGGTAACGTTATTTCGATAGAACTTCAAAACACAATTTCGATGATGGGAAATCATAGCACGGATAATCCGCAGCCCGGATAATCCGCGCACGGATAATCGGGGTTCTACTGTACTTTAAAACTTTAAAAATAATAACTTACACAATGTCAAAAATGAAGCAACCTTTATAATAAAATAGATTACAAGAAGTTAGACAGTTTCTACTTAAAATAGAATAATGGAATGAAGTCATAAACAAACAAAACGTAAAGAAGGGTTACACTATTTTTTTAAATATTTTCCAAAAAAACAACAGTCCCAATACCAGCAAAAATTAATAAATAAATATCGAAAAAGAAAATCGTGTATGATAGAAACTAGTATCATATCCAGTAGCGCTAGAAATAAACTAAAACAATAACTAAATAAAAACTTTACGCCATTGGCCCAAATGCATTAAAAAAATTATAGAAATATACTAAATTATGCTATAATATGTGCAAAACTTGCTTATTATACAGAACAATTAGAAAACTGTAAAAACAACTACAAAAAAATTTGAAGAACAATAACATGACAGAATAACAAAAAAAAACATCAAACATAAAAAACAGTACTAAATAATATTTGCACTTGACAGCAAAAAGAAATATTTAACTCTTTTTTCATAGAAGTAGGAAAAAAATCCAAGCGCAAATTACTATCCCATCACAGAACAGAGACCAAACTTTTCTTAAACCAGATGTACATCATACCTTAATAATTCTTACCTCTATGAGAATTTTGGAAATAAAAAAAACTAATTTGTACATTAAAGAATGGCTCTAACGTACAAACTTATTTTCAAACCTTTATGCTATACAGGGTGTCTATAAAAGGTCTGTACAAAATCTTAGCACATATTCCTGAGGCCAAAATAAGTCGATTTAAAACATGCTCAACAAGGAGTATCTATTTTGGTCAACAAAAGATTTAGAAAATTTAATACCATCTGGGAAGCAGTAAATGAACGGCTAATAAGAATGAATATAACAATAAAAGGAATGAGACTTACGATTTTTGGAATCTATGCGTATAATGACGATGCAAATGTAGCCGTGAAAGACAATTTTTTTGAAGAAATCCACAATGAAATATCAGCAGTAAGTACATCTAGAGAAATTGTAATATTGGAAGATTTAAACAGTAGAACAGGTAACAGAGTAAATGATCTGACAGTTGGCCAATATGAAGAAGATGTTGTTAATGACAATGGAAACCGGCTTATCACAGTATGTGAGCAATTAGACCTAAAAATCCAGAACGGTTTTTTCCAACATAAGAAAATACACAAATATACCTGGACCAAACCCTCACAAAACCTGAAATCCGTCATTGATTATCTTATCACTAAACAAAAGACAAAACTAAAAATTCAAGATGTCAGGACAAAGCGTGGATGAACATGCGGAAGTGATCACTATTTTCTGGAGACCAAAATTCTCTTTCCTTATCAAGGCCGAAGCCTCCATCAACAAAATCTTGATGATACAGTGAATGAGGAAATTGATCACTGTCAATATAATCTACTAAGCCTAAAACATGACAGCGTAAAAAACATATACAAGAAGAGACTGAACGAAAAGCTTAATTCAAGTTCAGGTGAAACCCCAGATGAGGAATACGAATGTATCACATTAAGCATCCATCAAGCTGCAAACGAAGCACTAGGATTAGTGGAAGAAACTCCTAAAAGAACAAAACCATACTGGTGGGATGCTGAGATTGAAAGTGAAATAGAGGAAAAAAGGAAATTATATCACACATACTTATCCCAAAAGACAGATAGAAGCAGAGAAGAATACAAAATCGCGCAATCAAAGGTGAGAAGAATGATCAGTGATAAGAAAAATCAATCATGGATGCGAAAGTGCCAGAAAATAGATTCTTACTTAGGAGGTAGGAGAAGTACCGAAAGCTAGAAAACTATAGGATCGATCAAAAAAGAAACATGCAGAGATATTATTTCACCAATACCAGACAAAGAATGGGATGAGCATTTTAAAAAACTTTTAACTGAAGATAGAGCAGAACTCAAGGAAGACGAAAGAGAAAATATCATTAGAACGATGGGATCTCCAGTACCCCTCACAATATCTGAGGTCAAAAACGTGTGCAAAACCTTAAAAAGCGGTAAATCTGCCGGACCCGGAAATATCCCAGCTGAACTTATTAAATATGGCACTGAAGAATTGTTTTGGAGATTACGGAATCTTTTCCAAAGATATTTAAATGGAGCTGTGGTACCAACTGAGTGGAAAACGTCATATATATCCACAATACACAAAAAAAGGAAGGAGAGATATATGTGACAATTATAGAGGTATATCTGTAACTAGTACGCTAAGCAGAATATATGGCAAAATAATAAAAAATAAAGTGGAGAGCGAATATAAAGATATGGAGGCAGAAGAGAGAACAAGCTGGTTTCAGGGCGGGTAGATCGACTTCAGATCATCTCTTTTGTATAACCCAAGTTATTGAAAAGAAAATGGCATACGGACAAGAGCTCCCATCTGCTTTACGTAGATTTGCAGAAGGCATATGATAGTAGTAGTAGTTTAGGTAGTCTTCCATCGTCCATTCTTTGTACATGTCCGTACCACACCAGTTGTTTTGTTCTTATATCATCCACTAGAGTACGTTCACCCACTGTCATAATTTCTCTTATTCTTTGATTGGTAACTCTTTCTCTTTTTAATTTCCCTGCTGCTCTTCTCCAATAGTCCATCTCCGTAGCGGAAAGCATTTTTTCTGTTCTATCTTTGATTGGCCATACTTCTGAGCCGTATGTAATAATACTTTTTACAATGGTGTTATATATAAGCTTTTTGTTATGTTTTGATATAATTTGGTCCCAAATTATTCCGATTAATAAAGTTATTGCTTTTCTTCCTTGTACGTTTCTATCTTTTATAGCTTTGTCTAGTGTTCCGTCAGCTGTAATTTTTAGACCCAAGTATTTATACTCATCACAGGACTGAATTCGCTGCCCAGTATTTAAGATTAGATCCTGTTTCGTTCCACCAATACACATATACTCTGTCTTATTGATATTAACCTCTAGTCCCCACTTATTGTACTCTTCTATTAGTTTTCTCGTCGTATATTCGAGGTCGTCATAATCCTGAGCCACCACTATCTGATCATCGGCGAAACATAAAGTAGGAATTCCTATGTTTGGCATTTTCTCTTCCAGACTTTAAGGACCTGTTCCAAATATATCTTGAAGAGCGTAGGCGAGATGCAGCAGCCTTGTTTAAGACCTTTATTTACTTCGGTTAGATGGACTATTGGAGAAGAGCAGCAGGGAAATTAAAAATAGAAAGAGTTACCAATCAAAGAATAAGAGAAATTATGACAGTGGGTGAACGTACTCTAGTGGATGATATAAGAACAAAACAACTGGTGTGGTACGGACATGTACAAAGAATGGATGATGGAAGACTACCTAAACAAATATTACAATGGAAACCAACTGGCCGAAGAAAACGAGGAAGGCCGAGGAGAAGCTGGAGAGAGGGAATAGATAGTGAAATAAGAATAAGAGGCCTAGATGATGAATTATGGGCAAACAGAAACGAGTGGAGATTGGGTATCGGAAGACGTAGAACTTTGTGAAACCGATAAATATATATATATAATAATATATATATATATATATAATAATATATATATATATATATATATATATATATATATATATATATATATATATATATATATATATATATATAAAGCAACTTACCTTAGTCCGAAATTGCTCCGTTTCAGAGATACAGGGAAAAGCAACAAACTTGAACAAAGCTTTGAGAACAGTAGTCAGTAGAAAACTGGCCGTTTCTATGAAATTTTGCCAGTGTAAAACACTCTAGTGAAAGAGTAATTCAAAACAATTTCAGTATTCCGTTGCGGCATCGAACACTAAAAACGGAAATATCTCGAAAACGACTTACTTTAGCGCATGTTAACAAGAGTACCTTTTTGGCTTAAAAAGATTCAGAAAATATTTTCTTAACAAAAAAAGTTAAAAGCTACACTAAGAAAAAAGTTATAGTCATTTTAAACTTCATAAAGAGCATTGTGAAGCGCCCTCTAACGGCCACAGTGAAAAGGTATCCATATTTAAGTTTCGCATCACAAAAAACCCTCGAGTACCAATTTTTAAAGTAATTCGTTAAGAAATGTTCACAAATTTTAAGACAATCGATTTTTAATTTTTAAATTTACCACCCTGTATATTTGAAACGGAGCAATTTTAGACTAGGGTAAGTTAGCATATTTGGATATATATATATATATATATATATATATATATATATATATATATATATATATATATATATATATATATAATATATCCAAATATGTCAACATACAGGGACTCTAGGGTAAGTTGCTTTAAATCGACTTATTTTGACCTCAGGAATATGTGCTAAGATTTTATACAGACCTTTTAGAGATACCCTGTCTAACTAACTTGCGTTTTTCATCATTTACAATTCCGAAGGATTACAAAAGGACCATTGTATCCCCAGTTTTTATATCAGGAGACAAAAAAAAAACCAACGAATTATCGGCGAATATCTGTCATAAACAATTTTGCAAAAATATTTGTGTCTAAAAATTGGTTAGTAAACTATTTAGATCCTTACAAGTAATTATATAAAAAACAATATGGTTTTAGAAAAAACAACAACCTAGAAACAGCAGTTTTTTAATTGATAAATAAAGTAATTCATAACCTAAAAAGCAAAAAGGAGAGTATTGTTGTCTGTCTAGGTTTAGATAAAGCCTTTGACATAGTTTGTCATAAAAAAATTGTTAAACTTTTAAAGAAGGTTGTAGGAGGATCATTACCTTTATTTGAAAACTATTAACTGGTAGGAAACAAAAAACGCGAATATATGCAAGGGCGGATCTAGAAACTTTATTTGGGGGGGGGGGGGAAATCATAATAAATATTGCATTAAACTATTTTGCATGGTGTCCAGAAGGTATATTCTATGTGTCAAAACTAAATACAGTTTGAGATTTCGGAGGAAATTTTCCCCTTTTCCCCTCCCGTAGACCCGCGCCTGATATATGACACCTACAGCCCGTATAAAGACGAGAAATTAGGCATTTCACAGGCTACAGTGGTTGGCCGCATCCTGTTCTTGGTATAAATAATTCAAATAGGAAATATATTAAAAACCGAGAAAGTTTTTGACTATTGCGATGACAGAGCTATTTTATGTATAGGTAAAATTTGGAAGCAGGTTTTCGCGAGAGCACAGAGGGTTCTGGCTACTGTTATCCTGTGGCTACAATAACACTCTTTAAGCTTGAATTAAAAAAAGCGTCTTATGTCCTACTCTGCGACAAGTGTTGATCAGCAACAACATACTTATTAAAAATTCACAAAGAGGAATGTTGTCAAGATATAAATTTTAATTGTAAAAATATTAAAAAACTAGGAAATTTATGATATTTGGAAGTTAAGGTTGATCAGCATTTGAAGTGGAGTGAGGACACTAATAATTATTACGTGAAAGAATTAGAAAACTTTTTTAAAGATTTTCTCAAGTTAGGGACAACTTAAATTATAAATTAATAGAAATTGATTAAGATTCGTTGGTTGAATCAATTCTGAGTAATTTTATAGTTGTACGGGGTGGTTCTGACAAAATTCACTGAAAAATTTAGCTCTATGCAGCGGCGTTTCGTGTCAATACAACATGGTAGTGCCAGAATTTTGAGTCAGTAAAAAAAATCGGGGTGACTAACTGATGGCCTGTGCCAGGCTCAACATAGGCCCTATTACTGTCGCTTATATAGGCTGCAGATAAAATCTATCTCCATTCGAAGGAGCCAAGATGGAAGTGGTAGCGTGTTCGACACAGCTTTGGGTTTCAGTGGCCCATTCACCGCGTCGCCGTCGCATTAAGTGTCATCCACTGCATTGCACAGGGCTACCGATGAAATAAAATCAAAAAACCAATAAAGATGTTTTAACAATAAAAAACGTGTTTTTGCAGAAAAATACGGTATTGCCATGGCTCTGTGGCACTACCTCACGAGTCGCCACTGGCTGTATGACAAAATACAGCAATAAAAATATTGTTTAAAAAAAATAGCCTTTTTTCGACAGAGCAACTATATTTAAATTTAAAACTTTTAAATATACGCAAGTTATATGCTCTAAATATTCTTAATTTTTTACAAAAAAATAATAGATCAGTTTCCTATACTGCAACACAGTTATGGCACAAGGGGTATACAAAACTCAAATTTACATATACCCAAACAAATAAATAATGTAACTCAGAGATTTATTATCTATTATTTTCCAGTATTTTTCAACATTCTTCCAAACAAAATTACAATTTTAAGAAATTAAAAAATTTCTAAAGAAGTTAAATATATAATAAAATACGTTTTATATTCAAATCATAAAACAACAAAAGGCTCTAACTTGTTTATTCCGATCTCCATCGCATACACCAATGTATTGATCTTACATTTCGAGGGCAATTATTGTTAAAGTATGCCTACACACAAATTGAAGCATTCTGTTAATATAGTTTAGGTAGACCTGTATTTTCACAAGTGCATAATTTTTTAATAATATTACTTTATTGGGTTAAGTTTGGTATTCCCTCATTATGGATATAAAGTTACCACTTGGGTACAAATTTGGAATATTGGAATTCTTTACTATTATATTATAAGGAAAATTATTTCACTAAATTGAAATGTCTTTGATTTGATTTGATTATTATATCGTGTCACATACTGTGATTTATTAACCTTCCCACATAGCACAAAAATCCCATCAACGTTAAATTAACGTGAACAAAAATAACAACGTTTTTTTTCACTTGAAAACAACCGCATACCATGTAATATTTATTTTGTTAAATCCACATGCTTAAAGATAACTTAAAAACAAGGAGAAATCAAGCTATAAAAATGTACTTTTTGATGAATTTTCTGGTGCTGTGTATATAACGTGTTTTTACCCTCGTTATTTTCATGTACCAAATTTACACTTGAAAAGTCCTCCGCAGCATGTTCTAAAACGTCACTAGATTAAGACTTCTTAAACCTACTAACTTTCTGCGTCTTTTTAGGTCACGTTTTTTTTAATAAAAAATTTTTTACTTAAAAGAGACGCGAAGAAAAGTTTACTAGTTTAAGACTACAACACTAAGACAATTTTAAAGAAGGCGCTCAAGGCAAGACAAAATATCTATATATCTATCTATATACATAATGTTTTTTTTAAAAGCTAAACAAGATTTTTTAACATTAAACACTTTCACTGAATATTAATGTGTCTTTATCAGATGCGTCGTGATCGTGGATCAGGGATCAATTCCTTAACAGGTTTTTGGAGTTTAGAGGCCAAATCACTGCCTGACAGATTTCGTCAAAGTGAAAAATCCCGACACTAGGTGGCGCTGCTGCTAGTAAAATCTCAAAAATATTCGGTAGAAAAGCAATGCAAGTCGCGTTTTAAAATTCGTGTAGAAAAGGCCTGAATCTAATGTGATTTTAACGTTGATAAAAATCACATAAAACTAACGTAAACACATTGCTGTTTTAATTTGATAATGGCGTTATTAAAACTCAGTTTTTAGGAACGATATTTTTTATAACGATAATGAATGACTTATTAAGCTTGTTTTCATATATGAAATAAACGTTTTTTCTAGCAGATTTTAAAATCAGCGTTCCTTTTTTCTCACGCCTTTTTTACGTGTTAAACACGTGATTGTGCTATGTGGGTTGGTTTAGTAGAAATAAATTAGAACATTTAAAAATTCCAGAGTAAATAATTCTGGATTTTTTTAATGACACCTATACTTTTCCAATAAATTCCTAAAAGTAGTTCAAATTTACTTAGTGGCGTATATAAAAAATCGCGGGGGGTTAGTGCTTTACCTTCCTAGCCCGCGCAGAAATGGTTGAAGAAGGAAAAAGTTTCGACGAATTTTTTATTTTTTTTTGATATAACGCCGAAAATGTGAAATTTGGGTGTATTTTAACCTACCTTAGCAATATCGTCGTGATGTCTGTCTGTCTGTGTGTGCGTGTTTGTATGTCTGTCCGTAACACGATAGCTCCTAAACCCCTAAACCGATTTTCATAAAATTTTCAGGTAAAATAGCGTTGGACACTGTAACCAGCTGATTAGGTTCAGGGCAAAATCCATGCTAATGACAGTTGTTTGACAATTAAAATTTTAAAAATGCTAACTTTTTAACGGAGCATCGCATTAATATAAGGTTTTCGGAATTAGTAGACCAGATTTTTCTCAATAATTTATGTTATAACCAAAAAAAAAATTTCGTTTCTGAGATATTTGCAAAAAACTGTTTTCAAGAAGCTTTTGATAGGAACATAAATTATTGACCAAAATGTAATCTACTATATTTCAAAAACCCCATATTAATGCGATGCTCTGTTAAAAAGTTATAGTTTTTTAAATTATTTAAATGTCAAAAACTGTCATTAGCATTAATTGATTTTGGCCAAAATCTAATCAGCTCGTAAGAGTGTCGAACACTATTTTACAGACATACACACACACACACAGACATCACGAAGATATTGCTAAGATCGGTAAAAATACATCGAAAATAATACCTCTAGCCATTGCTGGGCGGGCAGGGAAGGTAAAAACTTGGAAATTAATATATTTTAAAAAGATCGGGCTTTCTAACACTTTTTCGCCAAGCCCAGGAAGGATTAAGAAAATAATTTTTTTTAAAGGACGCAATTAAAATTTCGTTTCCAATTTTTTTGATTTAATTCGATTGACTCTCTTGTTATTTTCATTTTACGTGTACAGGTTAAAAAAAAATCGGGAAAAAGGTTTGTGACATCAAAGCGCAAATTGGCTGAATTCAAAATTCTCTCTCGACGAGCGTATTTTATATAAAAAAGTAGGGTGACGTTTTTACTTTCTCTCTACTCGAAATCAACAAGTTAATAAATGCATATGTAACACGTGTCGCTGGTTGCTAGTGTAGTTTAATTCTAGTTGATTCATATTTTTTTGTCTGTGATTGGTACTGGGTCATAAGGCATTGGCCGAAAAGGCTCCGGCCCATAAGGCACCAGCAGAGTATTACTATGAACTGTTTAAGAGGCTTAAAAAGTTCTACATTTCTTCTATTCTTCTCAATTGGTTGTCCAGGTGGCAAATGCACCAAAGTATGCATTTGGACGTTTGGCGTAGGTGGCAAGCAAAGTATTTGCATACCCTACAGCAGAAAGTTAAGTGGCATGATTCCCAAAGTCCCGTTTCTATTGGTACTATGTTTTAAATTAAAAAGGAAAATACCATGCCACCTGAGTGGACTTTAGGCAAAATTGTAGAATAAATTCCGTGCACAAAGTGCAGAGAGTGGCGGTTGTAAAATCAACCAAAGGTTTACTAAAGAGACCTTTAGTCAAATCATGCCCATTGCCAAATTGTTCGTTGTTACGACTCTTTGTTGTAAATAATTAAAATTAATTTCGTCTTAAAAAAATTTACCATTTAGTTACCAGCGATTCTCAAACTGACTTCCGCGGAACCCCAGGGTTCCGCGAAGCTGTAATTGGGGTTCCGCAAGAAGTTAGCAAAATAAAAATATTTGTGATATCACCAAAAATGAAACAGTCAATAGTGTCATGTTGTAAATAAAATAAATATTCTTAGTAGAGTAAAGTAAGTTTGTGAATTGGGACAATCGCTTGCTTACTCTGCGAAATGAGGTGATGGTCAATGATGGTATTTCTTAATGATTGTCAATCAAGAATAACTGATGTCAAGTGGCTACAATGTTTAGCATATCTAGCCGATATCTTTTCAAGCTCTAATCAATTAAACTTATCACTTTAGGAAACTTCTGTCATAGTTATCTTACTACATGACACAATCCAGGCTATCTTAAATAAAATACAGTTTTGGAAATCTTGTCTAAATAGAAGAGTGACTGAATACTTTCCAACACTGCATGATTTTGTGTCCGAGTCAAAGGGTTCATTACCAGCAGAAATCACTTCTAAGGTAACCAACCATCTTCAGAACCTGCAAGTTTTAATCAAAGAATATTTTCTAAGGCAAGAAGAGGATCTTGATTGGGTTTGCAATCCGTTCTCAGTCTCAGTCGAAAAAGCTCATCAAACTCTTAAAACAAACTGAACAGCTAATTGATGTTGCAGCCGATGGTAACCTGAAGACTTTTAATTTGGCTACTTTCTTGGAGTTTTGGGCCCAGCTTAGAAGTGAATATCCAGAACCAGCTAATTTTGCTGTTAAAAAATTGTTGCCTTGTCCTACAACTTACCGTTATAACGTAGGGTTTTCAAAGTATGCTCTTACAAAAACCGACTTAAGAAATAAACTAAATCCTGAGCAGATATACGCATACAACTTAAACATTAAAGCGGATATTGAGAAACTTGTCTCAAACAGGCCCATCCATCGCATTAAGTTTTAAAAAAATGATAAATACTTATTATAGTGTTTTTACTGTTTTCCAGTTATTAATATATTACGTACCAACTTAGTTTTTACATTTTTAGCTCACACGTATTCTATAAAATAATAGTGTGAGCTTTGGTGATCAAGAATAAGAAAAAAAGTTGCTACAATTTCAAAAAATTTAATATATCTTTCCGTTTGAGATGATTTTGAAACTTTTTTTTGCGCCGTCCGTCTGTATGTATGTCTGTTGTATATCTGTCTGTAACGACCAACCCGCATAACTCAAAAACTACTTGCCCGATATGAATGAAATTTGGTACCTAAGTTGGGTTTTAGCTCGAGATGGTCCCATTTAAAAATGAATAAAATCCACCGAACATAAGCCGAAAAAAAGGTGGGGTTAGATTTCAAAAATTAGAGTTCTGGTTAAAATATTACTTATATTAAATATAACTGTGAATAAAGATAAAAAAAATACATTTTAATTTATTTTGTTCAGTGATGCTACACTAGGGGGGGGAGGTGAAATTTTCAATCGGACGCGACTCGGGTGGTAGAGGGTTATTTTCGCGAACCAAAATGGGTGAAAATTACATTATACATGAAACGTGTAAGCTTAGGTGCCCATAAATTGGCAGAGTATTTTTACTTACTCTTTATTTTGAAGCTAAAAAAATAGTGTTATTGTCGATTTTTTTACACAAAACTAAACATTATGTCTTATATTTAAGTACTTAGGGTAGGAGTTCCATAGAAAAAAAAAGCAAGCTTTAGGGTTCCCCACGCTACAAAATTTTAAGAACCACTGAGTTAAGTTATAGCATTACTAATAATTTATTTATTATTTGAAGTTTAAAATTATTAGTTTTTAGGTTTAAATAATTAATAATTTCTTTTTAAATAAACACCATTTTATTAAATGGATCAGCGGATCTGATAACTTCCTAGCCTATTAGCATACTCCATGCTATATCGGCCTTGAAAACAGTTTTTTGTAAATATTTCAGAAACAAAACCTTCTACGAAGTTTTTGGTTATAACACAAATTATTAATAAAAATGCGTTTTACTATATTCCGAAAACCGCATATTGACGAGATGCTCCGTTAAAAAGTTAGCATATTTCTTACTTTTAAGCTGTCATTAGCATTAATGGACGTTGATCAGCTCGTTACAATATCAAACACTTTTTTTCAAACGAATTTCATGAAAATGAGTTCAGCGGTATAGAAACTATTGTATTACACAGACAAACACACGCACACACACACACCCACAGACAGACATCGCGATGATATTGCTAAGATAGGTCAAAATACACCAAATCAGAATACTGCCCAACACTGCCTGGCTTGATGTTTGCCCGCAGTAATAAAAACGATAACTGCGTATATATTTTTATTAAACCAAATCGCGAACAAACATAATAATTGATACGGAATCACGAAAATTAAGAGTCCATAGGAAAATCGCTGTAACCACACAACTGAAAGTCGAAAACAAGAGTACTCACCGATGTGCAGCCAGTTTCTTCACGTGTCAGGGGCCCTTGTCAGGATCTAATGATAACATCACGTAGCTGAAGGGCTGAAGATTCCAGTTCTATGATTTTAGTCCACAAACCGAGCACTTTCAAGTATAGAAATTAGTAATAAATTGGACAAAGTAATTAACACGCCATTTTCTCAAGGCGGTCGTGCAGGAATCTCTCTGGTTCTTGTTGCGCATGTCCCAAGCGCAGAAAAATGTACCTTGCTTCTAGTCCAATTGTGTGGTTTTAAATTTTAAAAAGAACCGCGACATGTAGCGCAAGCTAACACTTGATTTTGCAATAAGTCCCTAATAATACCTTCTCTAAAAGTCGGTTTCTTTTAATCAACTTACTTAAATACACATATCCATCTTTGTTTTTTTTTGGATCTTTGCTCCATGTGTTGACTTATATTGATCCTGATAAATAAAATTTATGCGCGAATTGTGTTGTATCAGGGGCCTGTGTGTGTGACAGTGGTACTGTCACCTCAAGTGGCCAAGGCTTAAATATTGTAAACTACCAACTTAGGCTACAACTTATATAAATTATAAAAAGATTAAATGTTACTATATGTTATTAAATTTACACGATCTCGAAAGGGAATTTGGCGGTTCTTGGAGGAAAAGTATGCTATAAACGTTTTTCTCAAATGTATAACTAATAGGATAATCATACATACCTTTTCAATTTTCTTCTTGCAGCTTCACACTTTCACTTCTAATATTTATTATTTAAATATCAAATTTTTACTACCATTGAACTTTTATATTCAAATATTTACACTTCTTAAACTTTTAGGTTTTATAAACCTTTTATATATTTGTTGTAAATATATATATTTATCAACATCTTAAACGTTGATTGAATGAGTGAAACTATTCAATCAACTGTTTAATTTACTTAATATTACTGTTTAGGTTTGGGATATGTTATTAATTGAAAATGCCGATTTTAGGGCAACGAATGGTTTGTATTTTGTTGATAAAAAACCATAAAACAGTTAAACACATTATTTCAAAACACTGGAAACAGTAATAATTAATGACTTTACAATCAATAAACTCTAAAAGAAAAGACCAAAATAATTATGAATATTAAAGTTAACAGTTTTATACAATGTTAAAATAATTGATAAATTTCCCCAGTTGAAATAAAACCCCCCTTAAGAAGTGTAAATGAAAGTGTACCGTACTAGGCAAAGACAAACTAAAGAGTAAAATCCCTGACGACTTTCGAAAGTTTCCCGTCTCAGTTAAAGCGACGCTGCGCTTGAAGGGACAAATATCTTGGCGTTGATTGGCTAGAATTCTACTCCCTTTCGCCTTGGCGAGAAAGAGATAGACTGCGCTTTAAGCGCTCCACTAAGAGACAAAATAGCAATGTAAGCCAGACTTAAAAACCCGTTAAAAAGTAAATTTACACAGTGTGTTTTTTTTTAATTGAAAATAGTTTAAAATTTGTTTCCAGTTACAAAATAAGAATTATTTTGATGTTAGTGGCTCAAAGGACACATTAGCCGAATACAACTTTTATTAAAATACAGCGAACCTGAAAACATGCCTAAAAACAAGTCGCCGAGTTGCCATAAATTTTACTTAATCTTAACCTAGTCTTGCATGTAATTAATGCTTGTTGATGTCAAAACAATATTTAATTAAAAATCTTTAAAAACTTATAATTGGCAAAAATACCATTTATGCTCAAATCCCGTTTTGTTACATTACTCCCCCCTGATTAAGTATAAACAATTTTTTTTAAACGCAAGTCGAAATAAAATGGTTTATAACAACAAGCATTAAGTAGTGCAGACAACACAAATCTAAACTAAAACTATAACGCTCTTCGTTTCCATTTTTCTTCTGTGGATGATGGTCAACAAACATTCTGGCTGGAACAAACTTGAAGTTCCATTCTGGAACAAAACAGCAACACTGGATCAGGTACAACATCTTAGATCAGCTAGTCAGCAACAACCATGGTGAATGATCAGTAGATGCCAAACAGTACTGAAAGAATCAGAATATCAGTGCAGCTTAATAACAACGATAACTTAAATTAAATGAGGGCAAAATAAAATTGACAAATAAACCGAAAAATATATAGAAATATATAATTTTAACACATATTGTTCGAAAACTATTACATTAAGGTATATATTATATACACGCTTATGCAGAAATTTGTGGAGACAAAAAAAAAGTGATTTAAGTTAACGTAAATAAATTAAGGGAGTCTCCAACCCAAACCGTTTCCTCCATAGTGTTAAACAAACACTAGGTACGCAGCAAGAGCTGAGTTTCCACATTGGCCATCTTTGAAACTAAGGGTGAACAGCAGACTCTGTATTGAATTTGGAAAGAAATGTTCAATTGCAGGTTTGCACAGCGACGGTAAGAAGACGTCGATTGTAGTGATGATGGCTGCTTGGCAGATCTAATGACTTTAATGGTGGAATGGCTGCTTGGTTGATTAAACTGTTTGTGGAAGAAATTTGTTGGTTGGTTGATAACACTTTGCAATAGCTGACCTAAAAACAAAATCATTTTAATACAAGAAAAACAATGTTTTTAATAACAATAAACCAACCTTATGTAAAACAAAAATATTTGTTTAAAAAAATATTATTTAAAAAAAATAAAAAAAAATTTAAATTTTTTGATTTTATGATTATATCTCATAAATAAGTTTTAGGTGATCTAAAACTAGTTAGACAGTAAAGAACCTACAAAAGGTTGTCTAACCCAAAAAAACGTGTTTGCATAAAAAAAACAAATTTTAAAACAAAGATACAAGTAAGAAATTACAAACACAAACTGAAATATTAAAATTGATTATTTTAAAACTTTAAAATATATTTATACCGTATAAAAAAAAATACGTTTATTTGACAATAATTTATAAAAAATTCAAATACTTTAAGACAAAATTAATTTACAATAACGAGAAAAAAAAACGTTTAGTTGACAATATTTGAAAAAATTTAAGTTGGTTTATTGCTCTCAGTGTAATAAAAAAAAACAACCCTACCAGGTTCACTTAATAAACTTTAAAACAAACATGGAATACTCTATCGAAGCAAAAACAAATCATATAAAAATAACTCATGTGATCGAAAGAACAACTGAAAATAAATAGAAGTTAGCAAAAACAAACACAAAATGATGCAAAAACTGAAATACAAGTTTTTTTATCATAGTTAAGATTTTAATGATACAAAAAAAAATTTAAATTTTATAAAGAAAATCAAATAGAACAGATAGAATAATCTCAAATGAAACAAATCCACATAGATTTTTTTTTTAAGTAGAACAAATCCAAATATAATATTTTTTATTAGAACAAATCAAATACAATGATTCAATATAGAACAAATCAGTATATAATATTTCAATAGAGAAGAAATCAATTTTACAAAAAATTAAAGAACAAATATAAATAGAACGAATCCAGCCAGATGAATATACACTTTTCAAAATCACTTAGAATAAAGCTCCTCCTAGAATTTTTCACATTTTTTCCGAATTTTCTTTAAAATTTCTTTCCTGAAACATTACCTGTTTCAATTTAAACTTTCTTTTCCATAGATCTTGCTAAATAATTTTTCTTTAAACGTGAAAAATATTTTTCCTTTCAGATTGATTTTCGGTGTGATTTTAGTATGTTTGAAAATGAAGTTGGGTTTTTCATTTTCTAACTAATTTGTATTTTATTTTATTTTCCAATTAATTGTAAGCTGTTTTCACACAATTTTGAAAAACTAAGAACAGCAGCAAAACAAAGTAGGTTATTATTGATGTCATTGTTTGAAAATTAGACATCTTTGCTTCAAAATACTTGACTTAATGTAAGCAAATGTTTTAAAATTTGACCAATTTAGGTTTTTATCGAATTTCATACACACATACACAGGTGGCGATAGACGATTTTAAAGTGCATGAATCAAAACAAACAAAATAAAATAAACTTAGTTGATAATAAAATTTTAAATAAAATTATGTCTTATTATATTCCAATTGAAGCGAATGACAAAAAAAAATTAAACAAAAATGACAGTTGGTCGTTGCTTCAATCGACTCTTTTTGGTGTTATGAAAAGAAAAAAACTCTCTTGGGTGACAAACTCATTTCTTATTTTTCCAAAACTACTAAATAAGTACTATTTAGAGTCCAAGCAGGCAAGGGCTTACTTCGAACATATGAAAAAAATAATAAAAAAAACTTTAAAATATTTTAGGTATAACATACTTTTTTTTCAATTTAATAAGTTGACAAAAAAAATCAAAAGGTATCTTAAACGATAAGGTTCTTTAGATCACGCAAGACTTAAAATGAGCAAATATTTTAAAAAATAATAATAAAAATAATAATAAATGAAATAATGCTTGCTAATATACGAAAAATAAACACTGATCTTAGAAAGACTAAGTTTTACGCTAAGTTTTCCTTAAACGATCAACTAGTGATTTAATGATTTGATTATTTACGCAAAAAGTATACATAAATTACTTTTTGTTTATCTTTAATAGAGCCAATCATGTATAGGCCTTAGTAACAACAAAATTACTTAAAGATGATAATAGAAATAAAAATAGTACAAAAATAATAATTTAGGTGTTCTTGATTAGTGCTATGCCTGTGCACTAGCATATCATCATTTTAATAATGACGTTATAGAGAATATTTTTATTTTATCGATTAACTAGGACAGCAAACAGAAAGGAACAAACTACTAAAAAAAAACATTTTTAGAAAACACATTTTTGTGATTTGTCATAGTTACCAAAAGAAAAGTTCTACAAAAACAATTGTACTCATAGAGTAAAAGAAAAGTGGAGATTTTTTTTTAAGTTGTTTAATATAGTGTAGATTTTAAAAAATATCAAAATAAAAAAAAAAATTATCAAAATTTATCCTTAAAATGGAATTTGCTTGGCTTAAATGGTACAGACTGTACTTAAAGTTCGTACAGGCCAATATTTTCCATATAGGAGAAAAACATAAAAAATAAAATATTGTTTTATTGGTAAACAATACAAAAATTCAAAAATAGTTTTAAAGAATCAAATGTTATTAATTTAGATAATATTGATTTTGTCAAGTTATAATATAATGAGAAGAGAAAAAAAATAGAAAAATGTATCTTAGCAATGATAATATCCAATTGGATTCGAGAATGACTTCAAAATGGAAAAAAAAATATATGTACATAAATCGAAAAAATTTTAACCGTTGATGACGTAGTTTTTATTCGGTTTATAGGATCTTAGCAAATGATCCCTATTTAAAAAAAACAAAGCTTTTTTGAAATAATGGACTCTAAAATATACTATATATAATCGATTTTACGTTAATACTTTAACCATTACGTTACGTTGATTTACTATAACACACATATCCATCATAAAAGAACAAAACCAAAAGGCATATGTGGATTTTAACAAAAAATAAAATGATATTTTGTTTTTTTAAAATATAACAAAAATAAAAAAAACAATTAAAAGTTTACAAAATATCTAAAATGTTCTAGTCACTAGAAAAAAAAATGACTTTACCAAAATAATAAAAAGTTAAGTATTACACTTTTTCCGTGTAACACAAAAAACAAGATTAAAATTACATATCTGACAGATGATTGATACAGATATTATCTGAAAAGATACAATTTACTTCTACTAAAGCAAAGTCCAAAAGAGATAAAGAATTGGTTTTCACGTATAATAATAGGTTACAAAAGCTCTGTATACCTCACGATAGAACTGTGGCATAACGCGATAGAGACACTGTCTCTAAGTCCAGCGATTGTTATGCCAACTACCAATCTCCACAACTAATTAGCTATTTTTTTATAAAATTTGTGCTTATGCACTTAGTTTTTATGGTAATTAGTTTGACGGGTAACATTTTACAGAAAAAAAAACAGTTGTTTGCTGTACACTAAAAATTTTTTATACAAAGATTTTATTTACTTGATTTTAAATATACTCTTCCATTAAGATGTTTTTGTTTTAAAACTTTCTAATTCAAATGAGACTTTTTCGTTAGTATATAGGTGTTATCACTGCTAAAGCCAAAGACAGTGGTTTTATTTATAAAATGTCAAGACAAAAGAAAATATATAAATTTCATAATGTAAATATTACCAAATGACATAAAGATTAGCCTAAATGGCTTATCAACCCTATAAAGTAAAAAGAGTAAAAATTTGATCATAAAATTTTATAATGAAAGAAAATACTTCTTTATTCTGCTGTTCTTGTCTGTTTTTCCAATCTCTGATTATTTCTTGATGTTAATATCTTTTTTTTTAAATATCACTGATAAAAATATAACGGTTTTCATTTGATATGGCATGACTCAAGAGTCGTCTACTCTTTATGGTTGTATCTTCTAGGTTTTTCCTATTCCTATACCATTAAACACTAAATTTCTAAAAATCCTAACTTTTAGTTACTATCTCAAATATAATCTACTTAACCTATTTTTTTAACCAAGTCAGAAAAATTGTCCAAATGTCTACCATAAAACCTGTTTTAAAATAATATCCCATCATCACTTCAACACAGGTTTCAAAAACGTATAGTGACTCTTGTATACCAAATCTAAATCATGTTTCGTCACAATAAAAAGAATAGGTAGATCTACCATTTTTTATATTGAAAATTGTATTGTGAAATATAAAATTTATTCAACGACAACGCTTTTGTCTCCCTAATTAGAAAACCTAAGACACTGTGAATTCCACACTTACAGGTAGTGGCCACATTCTGAAGATAGAAAACCACAGGTGTATGACGAAGAAAGAAACTAGTCTACATCTTCGTGTTAAATAAATTTTTCGGTCTATTGTTTATCCAGTATAACTCAAAAATGAGTTCCCGACATGACGAAATAGAAAATTACCTAGGTCTCTTACTGAAATCTACTAGGTGTGACGTCACTGTCTTCATTAACCTACCCTGATATAACTTTTTATTCGTTTCATAGGTAAAGTTTTACCTCTACCTTGAATAGTTTTTCCCAAATTTAAATTCCCATTTTTACAAAATGACTTGACTTGAAAGAAACCCAAAAATCCAACCCATATATTTTTCCGCTGTTTTAGACCAGTTCACCTGTAGACCATGTAAGCTATAACATGACGATTATTAATTCAGTAGTTTTCTTGATAAAGATTGGTTAAAACATTTAACTGACTCTACCGCAACCCTATCTTTCAAAATTGAGTCACGATATTAGGAGATACGGCAACAAACAAAACAAATATAGACCAATTGAAAATTTTAATTATAGGTATACCATAGAAACACCCTCTCGAGTGGAGAAGAAAAATTTTCCCAATTTACTCCTCAGCCTTCTTCTCAATGACTGGGGCAGTTTAAAATCCAGCTAAAAACACTCATTCCATAAAAAAAACATTTTATAAAATAATCTATATTATAATGATACAAACAGCGAAAAAATTAATTCGCCCTCGTCTTACAAAAAACAACAAAAGAAAAAGAAAACGCGACGATTCCACTTGGCGAATTATTATTGGTCTATTGTTTTATAACATTCCTTATACATCAAAAGATGCATATAACAAACACAGATCCATTTTGCCATACCATATAGCCATATCAAAGTTACGTTAAAAGAAAATTCTAGGACGCTTTAATTCAAAAATACTTCCCTCTCACATATTTACTCAACAGATAGTAATAGACTTTTGTCATTTATAAAAATATCTCAAAAATTACTAAACAATTTTATAACAAATTGTTCTTAAAAACTTTCAACTTGATGTGTCAGTCATTTACAACTCAATACAAAACAATAAAATTCCTGAAAATAAAAACATTAATTAAGTAAAATTTTTGAGGGAAGTCGAAGAATCGTAGACCTCTACAGTTGTTGAATGTCATGGTCTTCACCTATAAAAGAAAACGAAGTTATAACACTAATTCTATACATGGTTTAAACAAATATAATAAAACTTTTTCTTTAAAACATCATTTAATGAATTTATTATGCTTTTGACATAGTGTTTAGACACTATTATTTTTCTTTTCATTAAAATCGGTCTCGTAGTTATTAAAAATTAAAACAAGTTTGTACAAATTTTAAATGAGTGCTCATAAATTACGAGGATTAGATGATAATTAAAAACTTTTTAGGCGAATAAAACAATAAAAGCTCTACAAATGCAAAATTTTAAGTTAAAATGCTAAGGCATTGCTTAATTAATTTATGTTATATATGTCTATGTAATGATAGACAGGCTTGCTTTTGCAATGCAAGAGAAAAAATATCTTTAGTGTCAAAATTGCAAATATTGAAACAAAAAAAACTTAAAAACTCAAAACAAAGATTGTTCTTTTTGACATCGACGATCTAATCTAAAAACTCAAGAGAGAGATTGTCCCTTTTGACTTTCAGATTGATCCAGGATCTAGATTAATATTTTTTTTTATTGGTTTTTCAATACGTGTGTAGCTTGAGCTATTACGAAAAAAAAAATTAAACTTTTTGCCAACGAATGGGTAGGGGATGAAATGTTAACTACCTCTAATTCAGAAAAATTTATCGTTTATTTAAACAACTACACTTTCCATTCCATTCCAATGGAAAGTGTCGAAATAGATGCAATAAAAAGATCAATGAGAATATCCAGAACTGATCATATAAGAAATGAGATCATAAAAGAAAGAATGGGAATCGAGGGAAGCGTAACTGATGACATCACTAAAAGGCAACTGATATGGTATGCTCATGTACAACGGATAAACGACGAAAGATTACCAAAACAGGTCCTAGAATGGCAACCAATAGGGCGCAGAAAAAGAGGGCGTCCTAAACTGGAATGGTAACAGTCAATCCAAAGATCAATGAGTCAAAAAAAAAAAAACCTGACGGAAGATCACTGTCATGATTGAAGGAGGTGGAGAATAGGCGTCGGACAACGTAGAAAGACGTTCTAAACCGACATAGTAGTAGTAAACAACTACTGTATAGAGTAAGTCCAACTACAGCAAAATAGTAATAACACATTTAAAAAAAAAACCAGTCTTTTGAAAAAAAGAAAGTATGCTCTGATGATAATTGCATAAAAATTATTTTTTTATTAAACAGGATAAGAAGATTACAAAAGTTAGCAAAGAAACAAATGTACTAAATCTTTTGGTTACCAAGATATTTACGCACGCAAGTTATTATCTCTGTGTGCAAATAACTTAAAACTTTTGAGATTCAGTGCTATTTACATATGCTAAGAATATCCTGGATGTATGTATCTATCCAACATTTTCTTGGAACACAAAGAAAAAAACGAATGAATACTAAAAAAAAGAAAGAAAACTTAAATTCGTTGGACACTAACACAAGGAGCGGTCAAAACTGTGAAGTTATTCGATTAACTGTGCAGAGAAAACTTAACTGAAAAATTATAGAACTTTATGCATATAATAGCTTAGCTAAGAAGGCATTGTGTTATTAGCACTTTTCAAAAAAAAAACATACAGTAAAAAGTACGGAGTAGGCCTGGCAAATAGACCTTTCTTTTGGGCTACTTTTTGTTAGTAGTTGATAAAGATTACTATGATCAAAAAAAAATTACATTAACAGATAAAACAAATCAAAATTATCGAACGAACATTTTCACATATCTTTTAAATCTTAACATGAACAAAAAAAATACTAACCAATAGGTTTAAGTTTTAGTAATTATCTTAAACAAACATGAAGGTTTAAAAGCTCAAATAACACGTTTAAGGTTAACAAAAATAGAAACAAAAGGTCTTAATTACTTCATGGTCTAATTTATAAAAATGAAATATAGTTTAAAAAAAAAATGATAGATAGAAATTTATGTAAGCTGTTTCAGTACCCCACTGTACACACGGGTCTAATGTGTAACACTGTAAATTACTCATTTTTTAACGTTTTACACGACGTGGTAGAAACTCATTGTTTTGCCAATATACTTATACATTAACTTAGTAGCAAAATTTTAAGAAGAAGAATGATCTAGATTTTACGAAAATGTTGACCAGTACATAAAAGTAAAAAGTTTTTATGAAAAAGTTTATATCATATAGATATCAAAATACCAATTTTTTTTTTTAGTTTGTAAATATAAATCCTATATATTTTTTAATTTAACGCACAAAAATCGTCACATGTGATGTGGTTACGAGAATATTAGGAATATTGTACATAAGCCATTGTTGTCTAGAGTTAGCTGGACAACTCAAAAATAACCGACCGACCTTAATGAAATTTAAATCAAGGAACTGCATTTCTCCCTATAGATCTTTGTTTGAAAAATATAAATATAAACCTTAGTATTCCCAAATGAAAAGTCAAAAATTGGACCCCCGTGAGCTTTCAAGCTAGCCACGGAAAAATATGAGAGAAACAAAACTTTTGTTTTCACGAAAGCTTGTTTGATCTATAAATTCAATATCATAGTTTAATTGATAGATACCGTAAAGTTAAATGTGAATAGACGTATCAGGCCCGAAACTACGGGAGGGTAAAAAAAAAAGTGAAATTTCCCTCCCAAATCTTAAAATATATTTGTTTTGGACACACATAATACAGTGGTCTGGACAATATGCAAAACAGTTCTACGCAATATTTATTATAATATTTCCTTCCCCAAATAAAATAGATACGCCACTGTTAGAAAACATTTTATTCCAATTGAAAAAAAAAGCATGAAGTAGGTAGGTGTCTAAGAATGTTTTTCTGGACTTTATGAATAGAAGAAAGGCCCTTTTTAGAAAGTAGGTATAAAATACCAAAGTTGAAGTACATCTTTGTTTCTTAAAGACTCAAGTGGTCTATTTATAGCCATTTTAATGGCCCAGACGTTTAAAATTGGTCATAAAAACGAAAATCTCAAGTTTCAATGCAGGCCATATTTGTAAGAAAAAATCTTTATTATACTTAAATTGATTCAAGCAAATATACAGGGTATCTTTTTGCAACGGTATTTGCAATAATTTTCAAAAGTTGATTTTGATAGTTTTTCAAAATAGTTTATTTGCTTGAAACAAGTCTTTATCATTAATTAAGTCAACTAATTATGTCTCATTTTCTTACTACATCACATCCTATCTAATGATTATCAACCAAAGGGTTTTACTTTTGTTGTTTGATTTTAATTAATTTTATAATTAAGTTAGCTTATTGGTTATGTATAACCTAAATTTCCATATTACCATATTGCGTTTTCTCTTTAACCAGTCTTTAATTATTAAATGGGAATTATGATATATTTATTTTAATAATTATTATTTATGTTAAATAATATTATTTTTAAGATTATGTATAAAATTATTACTAACTCAAA
This sequence comes from Aspidapion aeneum, assembly GCA_963576565.1. Taxonomy (NCBI): domain Eukaryota; kingdom Metazoa; phylum Arthropoda; class Insecta; order Coleoptera; family Brentidae; genus Aspidapion; species Aspidapion aeneum. Next base: position 176,206,873 of record OY755038.1, on the reverse strand, counting down.
ATACGCGAGTTTTTATTTTAGGAAAAATATCAAATACCTTTATCCAATTTCAAAGGTCAAGTCAAATTTAGAAAATTAGATTGATTTATCATTATCTTTGGTTAAATTTTAGAAACAATTATTAGTACTTCTCTTATATAGTATGGAAAAGGAACTGCTAAGCAATCTTTTTAGGTTATCTGGTGTTTTGGTGTAAACCTACATATTACATCAAACATGGTACTTTGATCTTATCGAATTTATTTATTTAAATTGTTTATATTTTTAGTTATTTAAAACATGCTACTTAATTTGTATATCTTTTAATAAAAATCAATAATGTACCTATATAGTCATAAAGACATGGACATGACCTGTAAACTTGGTCTTTTTAATAAAAATTACAAGAAAATATCTTCTAGCTTCAAACTAATCAAAACGATTTCACTGTTATAACAAATTATCGCTTTAAAACAAGTAAAAAGGGTTAAGAAAAATCTTTACTGTGTTAGGACATTGATTTGTGGCTTTCTTTAGCCTTATGCAATAAAAATGCTATGAGATTATGTTTTTTCCAAAAATTACTGTATGGCTTTACAAAATATTATTTCATTTAAGACATGGGCGATAGCACCAATACATTTGTTAAATTGATCGTCTCTCTGTCAAACAAATGTATTGTAAACTGGAGACCTTGGGAAAATAAAAGAGGTAGTGGAAGACTACAAATGAGATGGGCGCACGATTTGAAGAAACATGCGGGAACTAGATGGATGAACACGGCATCATACAGGAAAGAGTGGAAGATATTGAAGTAGGCCTATATCCAAAGATGGATCGAAGAAGGCTAAATAAATAGATAGATAGCACCATTTTTTTTTAAAAGGTAATGAATGTACTGTTAAAATTACCAATGCAAAACTGGTGTAATTACCGTGCGAATAAATACCTAACTCAAAATTACTGTCAAAAAATTCACACACATTATGCACAGAAAAATGAGATCTTCACTCTTGTTATTAGACAATAAAACTAGTGGTAGTTTATAACAAATAATGTTTAATTACAACTTGCGCAATGTCAATCATTGCTCTAGGTGACATTTTAGTGTAAAATACAGATGATAAAATAAAGGACTTTATAAATAAAAATTTTGACTCGATCTAAAATATGTACTGAGATAAAAGCTTATGGGTAGTTCTCAATAGGTAATATAGTCCTTTCTTAAGTTTAGTTAATGTGTTTTGACTTTTAAGTTAATTGGTGGATAATTTATTTATCTTTTCAGTAAAGTTATTATTCAATACAATGACATACGAATAAAGAAAAATAGGATGAAACTCTCTCTAAATAGGCTAAGTTGTGTTTTAAGATGGTAACTAGTAAACCGATATGGATGCCATTTTTATTTTTTCTACAAAAAAGGTTTAGTTTTCTGTTAGGTTAACGTTCTGATTTTTGAAAATATGAAAAATAACGTACATTTTCGCTAAAGGTGGTTATTTTATGGCTTTGTTTTAAAAAAAAGTCGAACTTTCTTAATATCCTTTCTTAGGATATAACTTTAGATTTTTTTCGAAAAAAAATAGGTCTTCAAAGTTAGACATGTACCAAATTTTAATGTTGACAAAGATCAGTACTTTTTTTTCATAATATGAGCTTTTTATCAAACTCCTTAATCACTTTTCTCTTTCTACATCATGGTTTTAACTCAGAATTATTTGGTAATAAGTCGTTTTAGGTTTTAATTTCAAAGGTGTTAATATTTAATAAGATATTTAAGTGTGATGAGTTCATTTATTAACATAAATAGTTAATTACCTAATTACTTCGCATGTAGCGGATTAATTCCTTTAAGGGCAAAGATAATGACAAAATAAAGCAAAAATAATTTTATTGTGATTTTTCCCAAAATCTACATAATACCTTAAGAGACAAAATTAGTTTATGACTTTACAAACAAAAACCCGAAAGTTTTTGTTTGGACAATCTAGTTTGCTTTACCTGAATCATAGAAAATTGAATGAAGGGTTCTACATAGGTTTTTCCATTTCATAATATTTAATTAGGTATACCATTATGCAAAAATGGCTTGACAATAACTTACGATAATAAACGACAATATACTTTTTGATTTGATTAAAAATATTATGAAACGAAATTCACTTGATTACCTACATGTTAGTGAAAGAAAATAAATAAAATAAAGTCTCTCTCAAAATAACCAAAAAAAATATACAGGAGGTTGTTTTTACATTTACCTCACTTTACTTAAAAGCTGTGAATTTGCAGATAGTGCTGATAATATCCAACTTAAGAAAAAAAATCAAATTTTCTTTTATGAAAAGAATAATACGTACTTTAATAAGAAAATTATAAAGCAAAAAATAGTTCGACAGGTACGTCGTTTTAAAGAATGCTATGTTTGAATGCTATGTTTTGTAACATAAAACGTAAATTTTTATTTTTAATTTGATAATAATTGAATAGAGTCGATATTTGCTGTGACTACATTTATTTAGTCCATGGTTTTAACAATTTAGTGTTTTTTTTTTAAATTTTGAAAGAGTTACTTGTGGACCTTATAATAAAGAAATTTCTCATAATCGACAAAGTTGTTACTGAGATACAAAGAAATCAGTTAGTCATGTTTATTTTCCAAAAAGAAACTTGTGTGTAATTTGGAAAATAAAATACATTTTGAAAATCTGGAAATATAAAAACATAAAATTTGAAAATACTTCGTGGTTCATTGGTTTGAACTTGTGGTAAATCTCAATCATATATGTATGATATAGAGAGTACAAAAATTACAAAATGACAAAAAAAACATCTATCACATATTCTATACAATATATTGCTAGTAGCTAGGTCTGTTTTTTGAGTTTATCCTGACCAGATACTTTACAAATGTCCTGTAGCACAAATTTATGAGAGATGAAATTGCCATAATGATTGCAAATAGACTATAGCAGAGGTATGCTACCCACGCTTGCATGGAAAAAGTAGTTAGAAATTATAAATTTTAAAGTTATGATGCAATATCAATGGAAAATTACTTGAGATTAATTAATTACACCATTTTGGATACTTAGATGGTCAAATAATTTGGCTTAGGTACTTTTTGCCAAGTGAAGTTTTAGGTTTTAAACAAACAATAAAACCAAAATAAAGTAGAAATATCGATATCTACGAAGAAAAATACTTATAAAAAACAATGTTATAATGACTTAACATAAATTTTTGTATTATTTAAACAAAAAATGTTATTAAATATTAATAAAAAAAGGTTTAATGGTTCAAAAAAACAAAAAAAACTGTTATTAATGCAATAAAATAATAAAAAAATATCCTCCCTTAGTTATATTGGGTGTCTTTAAAAAAAAAGTAGTGGTTTGTCAGAGGAAGGGTTGGCAATTATTGTTTCGGCCAACTAATCAAAAATAAAGAGTTGCAATGGACTCCTTTTTTGTGTTTTTAATAAAGATTCTTTAAAAAAATTCAGCTAGAAAAACAAAATAGGCTTTTAATGGCAAGAGAATGATAAGTTTAATGAGACTTTATTTTAACAACACTGTGCTACAATTAAGACAAAATAATGGATTCTTTTATCCATTTTATTTAAATAATGTTTTGATGGAACAATTTTAAAGTTTACCAAGGAGTTTTGGAGTTATAACTCAAATCTAGAGTTCAGTAAAGCTTTATTAAGGCAAAAGGTTGATCCTTTCGCATGCTGGAGAATCCGTCCTCCAGATAGAAATGGAGAGCATTTTATTTGCTGGCATATTTGGATAGTATTTAACTTAACTTTTCAATAAAAAAATATTCTACCAATTTATCTTTTAAAAATTTAAAGTGATCATATATCAATAGAAAAATTGTCATGACATTGACATTTTCCTTGTATTTACTGTTTCAAGGACAAAAAATATTCAAAAATATTAAAAAATTCATAATTGTAACACAGATTATAACGTTAGTAAATTAAACAACGAAAAAACAGTTATGGCACATCTTCCAACAAATTAGTTTTGGTTTTCAAAAACTAGACAAGACTATTTCTTTTAAAACGAACAATTTTACAAAAATTTCCTTTAGTTTTTCCAACAAAATATTACCAATGGGTTAACTAAAGTACTATTGAGTTTTTCTCAAAATTTCAACATAAAATTTTCACAAATTTTTCAATTTTTTTTTTCAAATTTTCCAAAATTTTTCACAAATTTTCCAAAAACTAAATTACCCTGAACTACTGACACCACTTTGTATCAGGGGCCTGTGTGTGTGACAGTGGTACTGTCACCTCAAGTGGCCAAGGCTTAAATATTGTAAACTACCAACTTAGGCTACAACTTATATAAATTATAAAAAGATTAAATGTTACTATATGTTATTAAATTTACACGATCTCGAAAGGGAATTTGGCGGTTCTTGGAGGAAAAGTATGCTATAAACGTTTTTCTCAAATGTATAACTAATAGGATAATCATACATACCTTTTCAATTTTCTTCTTGCAGCTTCACACTTTCACTTCTAATATTTATTATTTAAATATCAAATTTTTACTACCATTGAACTTTTATATTCAAATATTTACACTTCTTAAACTTTTAGGTTTTATAAACCTTTTATATATTTGTTGTAAATATATATATTTATCAACATCTTAAACGTTGATTGAATGAGTGAAACTATTCAATCAACTGTTTAATTTACTTAATATTACTGTTTAGGTTTGGGATATGTTATTAATTGAAAATGCCGATTTTAGGGCAACGAATGGTTTGTATTTTGTTGATAAAAAACCATAAAACAGTTAAACACATTATTTCAAAACACTGGAAACAGTAATAATTAATGACTTTACAATCAATAAACTCTAAAAGAAAAGACCAAAATAATTATGAATATTAAAGTTAACAGTTTTATACAATGTTAAAATAATTGATAAATTTCCCCAGTTGAAATAAAACCCCCCTTAAGAAGTGTAAATGAAAGTGTACCGTACTAGGCAAAGACAAACTAAAGAGTAAAATCCCTGACGACTTTCGAAAGTTTCCCGTCTCAGTTAAAGCGACGCTGCGCTTGAAGGGACAAATATCTTGGCGTTGATTGGCTAGAATTCTACTCCCTTTCGCCTTGGCGAGAAAGAGATAGACTGCGCTTTAAGCGCTCCACTAAGAGACAAAATAGCAATGTAAGCCAGACTTAAAAACCCGTTAGAAAGTAAATTTACACAGTGTGTTTTTTTTTAATTGAAAATAGTTTAAAATTTGTTTCCAGTTACAAAATAAGAATTATTTTGATGTTAGTGGCTCAAAGGACACATTAGCCGAATACAACTTTTATTAAAATACAGCGAACCTGAAAACATGCCTAAAAACAAGTCGCCGAGTTGCCATAAATTTTACTTAATCTTAACCTAGTCTTGCATGTAATTAATGCTTGTTGATGTCAAAACAATATTTAATTAAAAATCTTTAAAAACTTATAATTGGCAAAAATACCATTTATGCTCAAATCCCGTTTTGTTACAGTGTAAAAGGAAAAAACTAAATGACCGTACTATAGATGCTCGAACAGTTCCGCTGTATACCTATAAAATATTTGCGCTAATTGAGACGTGCAAATTCCCTGGCAACGGTTCGATTCGTGAAGAAATGGACATTATGGAAATTAATGATGCCTTCCCTAGTAAGTTTTTTTTCGTTTTCCAATACAATCCGAATATTTCCTTTAAATAAATACATCGAGTATTCAATGGCTCTTAAAAGTTGACTGTTCAATTGCAAAGATTGGGCAGTGTAAGCCTACACTCTTAATACTTACATAAAATCGTAACAGATTGTATATATTAAAAGTAATAACGACAAGCATTTTATCCGATTGTGTTTGTCTTACCCGTTACCCGTTTTTATAGTTATCTTTCTTGTTTCTGTTAAACTGAATGTTATACTTAATACCTGTTTAAGCTTTGCTATATATATAATATTATATTATAAAACCTGTGGTGTAAGTTCGGTTTTTTTGCTGCAGTTCGGCCCTGAAGGTTGATGATTTAATACTTTCTTCGCTCTCTCGAAAGGGTCGTTTTCGAGCACTTGAATTAGCGCCTGATCTTCCTGGACCCGACTTACTTTTGGCCTGCCGGATCATTCTTGTTTACTCTCAAGTAATTGCTTTTCTATCCATCTTTTTTGTATAAAATAAACCTTTGGCGGTTTTTCGGGGGGTTTAAAGGGGTAATTGCCCCCGAGAATCCTAAAATATGTGTAAAGTATAAGGGCGGTTAGAGAAAATTATATATTTTTTGACTTGCTGTACACGGACAAAAGTGAACAGAGGAAAAACTAAACTAAAAAAATAATAACAAAATAAATAAAACAAAAAAAATAGTCTCTTTATCTCGCCCAAAATTTCGAATACGTTTCAAAAAACTTGATCAAAGTATTGCAATATTACACGGTGAAGTTTACTTCGGAGAGACGACCATACCAAAACTGTAAAAATATGACAACGTGAAGTTTAGTACCCGTAAATAAAAATACAATTTTTTTTTCTAAGCGGGCATAGAAAGATTTTGTTTCTCTTGTATTTTTCCGTGGGCAGCTCGAAAGCTGTACACCTACGGGGTCCAAGATATGACACCTATCAATTGTTGACAGTTAACTGTCTCGTGATGATGATGAGATTCATATACCGTCTCTGTAGCTTTACAAAAGTGTCACATTGACCATACAGTGTTCTGAAGAGTCCCTTAAGAACGAAACAGTTAACTGTCAACACTTGATAGGTGTCCATTAGATCTTGGACCCCCGTGGGTGAACAGCTTTCGAGCTGCCCACGGAAATGTAAAGGGTGTCCCAAATTGGGCACTTTTGGGGGGTTTAAGGTACTTCTAGGGAAGACAGAGAAAAACTGACCACGCATTACGAGGCTCAAATTTCAAGAGAAGACGCATTTTGAAATATCGTCTCGTCTTTGAGCTACGGGGGCTTTTTGAAAAGTCTGCATTTTGAAGGGGGGGTCTATAACTTCGTTATCATTGGAAATATTGATTTAGAGTAAATCGCAATTTTATAGACTTTGTCACGAGGAATTCAACCGCTAAATTAAATTTTAGCTGTCACTTTTAGTTTTTGAGATATGACATAAAGTTGCATATTTTCTTATGGAATGGCCTATATTTTAATTAATTTTCGAATTCGTGATTGAATTATTTTCAAAATCATGTATCATATATCATAGTTTGATTGAGCGGTTTCGGAGATAATTAAAGTTTTTTATTTTTGTCTAGTGTGCGTTGAATGACGTCATGCGCCATTGACGTGAAAGCCTTGCGGTCAAATCCTACTTCAATGCTCCTATAGTTTTGTTGTCTTATACTATGCAAATCAAGTTGGCCTTGCGTCTTGGCGTTTTGTCATTGTTTTCAATTGTTTAAACAATTTGACATTACGCTTTGATATGGAATTATTTTGCACAAAAGCGTTTTAATTTTATTTTGAAATATGTATCATTTTTTTAAAACTTTTTATAACTAGGCTTTGAGGGCCGTCAGCTGAATTATAATTGTTCCAAACTAGCCTTACTATATTTGTGACTGTGTAAAATAATAAAAATACTGGAGTGCCTTTACCTGCCTCAGCAGGAAATCATAGCGCACTAGAAATAAGTGAAAAAGTTGAATATCTCCTAAACCGCTTAATCAAACTATGACATGTGATACATCATTTTGAAATGAATTCAATGACGAATTCGAAAATTAATTAAAATATAGGCTATTCCATAAGAAAAAATGCAACTTTATGTCATATCTCAAAAACTAAAAGTGACAGTTAAAATATAATTTAGCGGGTGAATTCCTCGTGACAAAGTCTATAAAACTGCAATTACTCTAAATCAAAATTTCCACTAATAACGAAGTTATAGACCCCCTTCAAATATGCAGACTTTTCAAAAAGCTCCCGTAGCTCAAACACGAGACGATATTTCAAAATGCGGTTTTCACTATAAGTCTTCTCCTGAAATTTGATCCTCGCAATGCGTGGTCAGTTTTTCTCTGTCTCCCCTAGAAGTACCTTAAACCCCCTAAAAGTGCCCAATTTGGGACACCGTGTACAAGAGAAACAAAATCTTTCTATGCCCGCTTAGTCACGAAAAAATTGTTGTCATCAAAAATATGTTCCTTAATTTGAAAACCACGTTTGCTGCTGTAATTTTCGAGTTAAGATTTTTTAAATATTTCAGTCTCCCTTTTTAATCAAACCCGTCATGGCTCTGGCACTGACCCACATAGCACAAAAAAGCCACATCAACGTTAAATTAACGTGAACAAAAATAATAAAGTTACTTACTAGAAAACAATCTCATACCATGTAATATTTGTTTTGTTAAATCTACATGCTTAAAGATAACTTAAAAACAAGGAGGAATCAAGCTATAAAAAAAGTAATTTTTGCTGAAGTTTCTGGTGCTGTGTATATAACTTTTGTTTTACCCTCGTTATTTTTATGTGCCAAATTCACACTTAAAAAGTCCTCCACGACATGTTCTAAAACGCCACTAGATTAAGACTTCTCAAACCACTAATTTTTTGCGTATTATTTTGTCACGTTTTTTCTCTATATGTTTTTTAATCAAAAAAGGCGCGAAAGCCTGTTTTACAAGCCCTTTAGATAAAGACTTGTTAACTTTTTTAGTCACGTATTTTAATCACTTTTTTGAAATTAAAAGTCACGCGAAAAAATCTCTATTAATACATTATGTTTTATTGAAAAGCTAAACAAGACTTTTAAACAGTAAAAACTTGCACACAATATTAATATGTCTTTATCAGGTTCATAACTAATGCGTCGTGATCGTGAAGGATCCGGAATTAGTTCATTAACTGGTTTTTGGAGTTTAGAGGTCAAAGCACTCCCAGATAGATTTCGTCGAAGTGAAAATTGTCCCTAATAGGTGGCGCTGCTTCTAGTAAAATCCCAAAAATATTTGGTAGAAAAGCCATGCAAGTCCCGTTCTACAATTCGTGTAGAAAAGGCACAAACCTAATGTGATTTTGACGTTGATAAAAATCGACTTAGAATTCATCTAAAAATAACGTTAATTAATGACCTATTAAGCTCTTTTTCATATATGAAATAAACATTTTTTTCTAGCAGCTTTTAAAGCAACGTTTTTTTTCTCATGCATTTTTTATGTGTTAAACACGTGATTGTGCTATGTGGGAAAGAACACTTAGACGAAGATCCAATGAGAAGAAATCAAGCCGTGAACATTTAAAAGTAGGCCTCAAATTCTTTTTTTTTACAATTAAGTCTTCTTGGCTTAATATCGAGCTTTCGACTTTTATAATAGGGATTTTTACTTTATATTTTTTTAGTTTTGCAGCAGTGATGACACTTTCAAACGATTGTTTGTAAAATGTTTGTATGTGTTTGTTCAGACTTTTAATTTGCTATGTGTATTGGTGCTGAGCCCACGTGGTAAAGCTAATTTATATGTATGTATTCGTAAAGTAAGCGTTTGAAAAAAAAAATATTCGTATTATTTTACTTTATTACTTCGTGAATTTTAAAAAATAAAAATTGTGTTTCAAAAAAGTTTGATTTAAAACAATACCGTTGGGGCCGAATGTTGCATACATTCCGGGATAAGTTTCTCAATGCTTTTGCGTATAGTACATTTACATTAAATCGATTTGTTAGCACAGCAAAAAGTTTTACATTAACAGCGGCCACGTCACGAGGGTACAGGGGGCGCAGTCTTCTCCAAACTGGACCCTGCGCGAAGCTTCTTTTTTTTAAGAAAACCTAGATACCATGAGTTAAAATAAAATTGAGGAGATAAAAAACTGCCTAAAATACAAATGAAACATTAAGGAGTAAGGAGTTCCTACAAAATGTTTATTATCTAAAACTTTTCTTAAATTTTACTAAATATGGCTTGTCACGACTCTATGTTGTAAATAAAACTAAAACTAATTTTGTTTTGAAGAAATAATTATTTTCTACATTAAGTTAAGCTATTGCATTACTTATTATTTAACTCCTAATTCGGGCTTAAAAGTATAATTTTTATTTTTTGGGTTTTATTAATTTTCTTTCCTTGGAAATGACTACCTCGGGCATTCACAAATCTAAAAATATGTACCTATTATATTAAAAAAATAAAAAGTCCTCTCCTTTTAATGGCCTTACTTAAGCATATCAATCTTGTTTATCCGTTGTAACTTTGCTCCATGTATTGACCTATATTGATCCTAATAAATAAAACTGTGCGCGAAGTATTATATGTATGCAGACTTGTTGTCATAAAAAACGCATACATGCATTTTGTCTATCCCGCAAAATGTACATTTATAATAGTGTATGCATTCCATTTACCAGTTTATAATAACTGACGTTTACGTCAAACTCATTTTGATAATATGCTATAACGTCAAAAATACGACTAACAAAACGCGAAAAAGTTTTATATAGGGAAAAAAGCATGTATGCGTTTTTTATGAAACCAACTCTACGTATCAGTTTACGATAAACGTTCGATTGGGACGTGCGAATTCCCTGGCAACAGGTTGTTCGTAAAGAAATCGACATCGTGGAAATTAATTGTGTGCTCCTGGAACCTACATCCGGTCATCCTAAGTAAGTTTTTCTTCTTCTTCCAGTACAATCCAATTTTTTTCTTAATATTAAATCAGTGTAAACTTATACTTGTACAGTTACATAAAATTGTTCCAATATATATGGGTTAATATACAACACCAGTCTACTTTCATCAAATCCCAAACTTAAGCTGTCCTTTGTAGCTGAGTTCTAAAGCTATATACGTGCTTCATATTTTGAAAGAAACAAAACCTTTACAAACAGTTCCAAAGAGAGTAAATATTCCTAAAACTAAAATGTTTTCTGCAAAAATAAATAAAGATGCCTTCCTCACAAACAAAATCCTTCTAGTTCTATCATTTTTCCAAAAACATGCAATGGCCAAATAAAAAAAAATTATCAAAAAATTAAATTTGAAATCAAGCAAAAATCAAGATAACAAAGTATAAAAGGCAACTTTATAGGGGTATAGTCAACTACGGACACCGGTGTTTCGGAAAAAAGGCATTCCCTTCCTCAGCGTAGCTTGCCTGATACAAGGTAGAACAAACTGACTACAAGATACATAAAATCAGAAAGAATGAAAAAATAGGTGAAACCTATTTTTCATTCTACGAGTGAAACGATATCGAACCAAGGAAACTAAGTCCATAGCGGAACGAAACAGTCCACCGGTCTTTAAGGAAGAAATACATTTTGTCACAGTTCAACCAGACCATGCTATCACCGTCTCCACGGTGTCGGTTTGGAACCGAAAACAATGTGTATAACAAACAAAGTATAAAAGGCAACTTCATAGGGGTAAATAGTCAACCTCGGACACCGGTGTTTCGGAAAAAGGCATTTCCTTGCTCAGCGTGAGGTTTCACCTATTTTTTTATTCTTTTTGATTTACCTTGTATCTTGTAGTCAGTTTGTTCTACCTTGTGTCAGGCAAGCCACGCTGAGGAAGGAAATGGCTTTTTCCGAAACACCGGTGTCCGTGGTTGACTGTACCCCTATGAAGTTGCCTTTTATACTTCGTTAACTCATTGTTTTCGGTTCCGAACCAACACCATGGAGACGGTGATAGCATGGTCTGACGAAATGTCTTTCTTCCTTATAGACCGGTGGACGTTTTCGTCCCGCCATGGACTTAGTTTCCTTGGTTCGCTATCGTTTCACTCGTAGAATGAAAAATTACCTATTTTTTCATTCTTTTTGATTTAAAATTCAAGATGTTATCAGTGTTTAAACCTTTACTTATTAACCCCTAATAGATATTTGCTGTTTTTGGTGGAGAAACAACAACTCAATTTTCTGAACATAGAAAAATAATGAATGAAAACTTAGTCTTCCGCTAGTGTAAAAAATTAAGTTGAATTCTTAAAATTTTAAATAAAATTTTAACTGCTAATTTTGTTAAAGAAAAGTGGAAGTATTTGCCAAGAAATATTAAAGGAAAATTACATTTGGATAATTTGTGAGTTTTTTCGCCTACTTGTACCAGACTTGATACTTTAATTGTAAAAACATTTCGATCTTTTACAAGGATCTTTTAGTACACAAAAATGCTATTCCTTAAACAGAATCTAGATAAAAGTAAAGCCAAGTTTTTCAAAATAAAATGTTTTTTTAAACCTCGCTATTAAGGCCAAACTTGATTATGTTCAATTTTTGCCTGAGGGTCAGTTTGCAGTGGTAATAGCCAAGTTTAGAAAAACATTTTCAAACTAGTAAAAACATTTCATTTTGAAATTTGTATTGGAAAACTTGCCTTTCCTTTTATCTGAATCCTTTTTACGGAATATTATTTTGGCGTACTTGGCTTTTTTACATAAATGTTTTTGTTATGATTTCACTCCTTTCTTAAAGGATTTGGATAATATTTAAGTTTTAAAGTAGTAAAATATGCTGAATATTATTCAAAATTTTTGCAGTGCCTTATTGTGCTTTTATTTTTTCAATTTTTCTTTTAAAATTAATAAATTATCAATTTGTTTATTAATATGTGTAATCTTGCATCAATTCTGTAAAAAACATTTTATTTGATATATAAAGTATTATAGTATTTTACGTATGAATATTTAAAAAAGCCCATATGCTCTACATCAATAAAGCTAGACTAGCAAATAAAATTAACCGACTCACAGTGGAACGTTTTGAAGATCTAGGTGGACAACCCCTGAGCAACATTAACACTCTTTAATGCTTGATTTTTTTAGCTTTAAAATAACATAAAATATTTAAAAGCATTTAGTATTTGCAATATTACCTACCTCTTATATAGGGTGATTCAGATTTAAACGATTTTAAGATTTGTAGTAATACTGTATATTTTTAACGAAAATTGTTTCAATTTTTTGTATATTATTTTTAGTTTTTGCAAGAAGGAATTTAAATAAAACAGTTTTGCAATATACAAAGTGATTCAGAAAAATTTTAATAAAGACGTTTTAGGCGGTAAAGGACGATCAAGAAAAAAATTCCGCTTTCATCTGTCACTATATGCCCGGGGTGAAACCAACTCCTAAAATTATAATGGGAAATGTTCATCGGATGGCATTATCTTTAAAGGGGTACTTAATGTAAGAAAATTTAAGATATATTTGTATTTTAATTTTATATAACTGAGAAAGTTTTAAAAAATATTTATTAAATTGGAAAGTTCCATTTTTATTTGAAAAATATCATTACTTAACAAACCAAATAATAGAATAATTACCTAACACAAGTTCATTTTATTATTATCTTGCAAACTAAACTGTGTTCATTAATTTCTCAATCTGACACAAAACAGACAAGAAAAATAAATTATCATATTTCTAAAACCGCATAATAATAACTCGCTACGTTTAAAAATTAATTTTTTGGATTTTTTTAACCTCAAAAAACTTCCCTTGGGGTTTGGTGCAGATGCATTTTTATTAAGCTTGGTTAAGCTGGTGACAGAGTGAAAAGTAACTGTTTACAAAAATTCGTGAAAGTCGAGAGTTTCAAAAACCCGTCGTACAGACATACATAGGGCATATTCTTAAATTACGTAACCCCTCCTCCATCCTCCGTAATGCATTTTTAAGAAAAAATACTCTGCCAATCTATGGGCACCTAAGCTCACACTAGGTACTATAGTTATAGTGTGAGCTAATATAATCAAAAACTGAAATATATTTTATTCAACTCCAGACTCAATTACCTTTCGTTTGATACCACACAAGCCATGTTTTGACTTAAACTCAAATTTTTTTAATCTACCCCTCACCCTTTTAAAAAAACTAAAATGTATTTTGTTTAACTTCAGACTCAATTACCTTTCGTTTGATATCACACACGCCATATTTTCACTTAAACTCTAATTTTTGACATCTACCCCCAACCTTTTTTTAAAAATAAACTAAAATTCATTTTTTTTAACTCCAGACTTAATTACCTTTCGTTTGATATCACACACGCCATATTTTCACATAAACTCTAATTTTTGGAATCTACCCCACCCTTTTATTTGGCTTGCGTTTGGTGGATTTTGTTCATTTTTAAATGGGACCATCACGGCCCAAGACCCAACTTAGGAACCAAATTTCATTAAAATCGGACAAGCGGTTTTTGAGTTATGCGGGTTGGTTGTTACAGACAGACATACATACAGACAGACAGACAGACAGACAGACAGACAGACAGACAGACAGACAGACAACAGACAGACAGACAGACAGACAGCAAAACAAAAAAGTTTTAAAATCATCTGAAACGCAAAGATATATAAAAATTTTTGAAATCGGAGCAACTTTTTTTTTCTCAAAAAAATTAGGATCACCATAGCTCACACTACTTATAGTAGTAGTGTGAGCTAATATATTTAAGGATCATGACAGTGTAACGCAAGGTTAATAACCCCCCCCCCCCTTGGGATAGGGTGTCTCAGATAAAAGTAACTACAAGGGGGTTTATGAGGATTTAGGAGACGGTAAGACATACCAATTTTGGTTCCGAGCTGTATCAAAGAAAACATTTATATGCGTTTTTAAAATACTGAGAAATAAATGGATCCATGAGGGATCTGATACCTTCCTAGCTAGCCTATTAGCACACTTCAAGTGAAGCTATGATAATATATCAGATTTAAAAAGTTTTTTGTATATATCTGAGAAACTGAAGCTCTTACAAAGTTTTTAGTTTTAACATGAATTATAGAGCAAAATATAGTCTACTATATTACGAAAACTGTATATTGATAAGATGCTCCGTTAAAAAGATAGATTTTTTAAAATTAGCATTAATAGATTTTGACTAAAATCTAATCAGCTCGTAAGAGTGTCGAGCACTATTCTACCTGAAAATTTTATGAAAATCGGTTTAGCGGTTTAGGAGCTATCGTGTTACGGACAGAAATAATATACACACACACACAGACACACAGACAGACATCACGACGATATTGCTAGGATAGGTCAAAATACACCCAAATATCAAATTTTCAGCGTTATCAAAAAAATTTTTTTTTCGTCGAATATAATACCTATTAATAATACCATTGCTATACGGGCTAGGAAGGCAAAAACTAAAAATTGTGACTTTTTGAAGTCCAAAAAAAATTGTTAACGTCATTTTATTGGATTAGTCATTTATATAGTTTTATTCAATTTGTTTAAAAGAAGGCGACAATATTTTAATTTTTCGATTAACACAATTTAAGTTTTTAAGCATTATTTTAAAAACCCTGTAGATATTTTTAACTTCGACACTGCAATCGATTAAGCTCGCAATAGCGCCACTTTTTTCCTTTTGAACGAATATCGTAAGTGTTACCGTTTCTAAAAATCCCACCAAGCCCTATGTACTTACTTTTATCTCGACACCCTGTTAACAAACAGACACATTGACTCATCGTGATATAGAAAAATGCACGAAGATTGACTAATTTAGGTTAGAAAATCCCCAAAGGGCACATTGGTGAAGGTATCAAAAAGAAAATGTCATTAAACACAAATAATACGTTTTCTATTTTTAGAGTTGCAGGCTAACAAAATAATTAAGTACAAGTTTACCGCAAAAAAAGGACAAAATTTCAATACTGCGTCAGAAACTAGAGATTTCGGTTAATTAGAAAATAATAAAACTAACATCAACAAATTCTAACAAACTAAAGTTTCAGTCCAACAAAAACTGTATCATAATAAAATTTTCCTAACCAAAACACCAGCGAATTCATAAAATCATAGCAAGTAAAACACTGCAACAATGACAGTCAAAATTCTTCCCTAGTCTTGAGGACATGTCGCTCTAAAAATGCCTGGCACTTGTTTTACTCCAGCGCCTACTATGCGGTAAAAAACAATATTGTTTTTAAGCATTGCCCATACATAAGATTAAAATGTCTAAGCAGAAAATTTTTAAGATGCAACTTTCAATGCAAATATTTTGACAACCAGAGGGGATAAAAATATATTATTTTGGATTTAGGATGTATGGAATATGCTCTTTAATTGTAGGTAGCTGAAATGTTAATTTATAGTACTTAACCATGTCCACCTAGATTAGTGAAACGTTCCACTGTGCGACTGTCGATGTCGTCGGAGTTTTTGCGTGCGGCTTGCACTTATTGTTAAGACCAGTTAGAACTAAGTAGATTTCTGCAACTAAAACTAGAAAAGAGCTGCCTATTTTTGAAAAAAATATTTACTGTAGTAATGATAAATATTTGAAATTGTCGCTTTCTCTTTTGGTTGTTCATATTTTGCAGTATTACTGTCTTTTAATGATGAACGGAGCCATACTGGAAAGGAAGTGGGGATAATTTTTTTGGAATTGTTAGATTTTTATATTCTTCTTAATTTATTTGTTATACCCACCTTTCCTTATATTGTACATAACTGCGTTAATGCCTGATTTGCTTATAAATACCTACATGCTTTTACGAGAAAAATAGAAGGATATGGGTGGGATTTGGAGTTTTTCTTAAAACTTGTCTATAGTTTCTGTCAGTTTGTTAAATTTCAGCTTTCTATCATTCCTGGAAGTGGGCCATAATAGTTTTACATAACTTAACATGTACAGGGAAGGAAAGTAAATGAAAATTTTGAGGTTTTCAGATTTTTTTCTATAGTTTTATCATAGTTCCTATCAGTCTTCCAAAGCCCAGCTTTCTAGCATTTCTCGAAGTGGTCAAATTAACTTTTACATAACTTTACCTTTATACAAGAGATAGGAAGTAAACTAAAATTTACTGGTTTTTTAGGTTTTTCCTAAATTTTTACAATAGTTCTTAAAGTCTGTCAAAGCTAAACTACGTGCCAAGTTTCGGCTTTGTCAGCTTTGTCAGCATGTCTGAAGATATAGTATAATTTTGATTTATATATAAGTAAATGACAATTTCGACGTTTTTAAAAATTTTGTAGGTACTTTACTACTTTGTGGAAGTCCATGAAACCTGGAGGCATTATTACAAGATTAACTACTGTGCAAAGTTTGAGTTTCGTAGCTCATTCCGAAGTTAGATAGGTTAAATATGGGCTGAAATGTTTGAAGAAAACGTGGTACAGCAGTTTGCGTGAACTTGGCAGAGCATATTTATTGCTAGCCAAATTTGTGGTTTTCTTTTAACAAAAATATTTAGTAATACAAAAAAGTATTCAATTTAAATGCAAACTAGATTTTGACAATGCTTGAAGAGTGTAATTTCTAAGGTAAGTGTTTTTAGACAGCAGAATTGTTCTGCATATTTTTTGTGTTGTACTTACCTTTTGTCGTTTTAATGTTTAGTATTCAGCTCTATATATATAACGAATTTATTAGGCCTAAACCTATTTGATTGACCTAAAAAATTGTAATTTGTTAAATCTTATTTTTAGGCATTTTAATTAAGGTCACTCATGGTCAAGCAAGCTTTACCCTTGACGATGAGTGACCTTAATTTTAATAACTTTTAAATTTTTTAATTTTTTATATCTTTACTTGTAGTCAACCTAAGCTCTAATCATGAGGATATGAAGAGCCTCGAAACCGGTCACTCTATAAAGAAAAAAATGACTGTGGGAATAAAAAGACAACAATTTACCCGGTATATACTTCCAAGAATTACCTATTAATACATAAGCCGTTTGGAAAAAAGTTCATATTATTTGTTAGTTTCGGGCCTCCCAATTTTTTGTGCTTAGATCCGCTACTTTTTTTAGAACATACCAAGAAATGTAAAAAATATGAAATGAATATAGTAGAGGAGGCCGTGATGATTTTGGGAACTTATTTTCTTAGTCAGCAAACATCGATAAAACTATTCCTTGATCAATTCTAAGCAAAATTGGTTATATGAATATATGTTTATTAGTAAAAACTTTACTTAAACTAAGTATAAGAAGTAGTATGACTAATCTCTAAGTATAGAAAATATATCTGGCAAAATTGTCAAAAAATAAAATAAAACAAGTTTTCGTGGCTAATCGGGTAAAAGAAAATAAGGGTTTTTGTTTTACTCGTATTTTTCCGTGGGTAGCACGAAAGCTTAACCTCACGGGGATCCAAGATCTAATAGACGCCTAATAAGTGTTGGCAGTTAACTGTTTCGTCCTTATGGGACTCCTCAGAACACTGCTTGGTCAATGTGACACCCTTGCTAAATTATGTATACGGTTTTGTTTCTCACCTTACATTTCTAGTGAGCATTATCTTTTACCCGATTAGCCACGAAAACTTGTTTGATTTTTAATTTATGGGTACTAAATTTTACATTTAAAAAAAATAAAATATTTGACAATTTTGCCAGAGATATTTTACATATTTAGAGATAAGACATAATATTTTTTAAACTTAGCTTAAGTATAGCTTTCACTAATAAACATATGCATGCATTACTAAGAAAAAAAGTTGCTCGAATTCATATCTTCTTTTGCATTTTGCGACTAAACCCATCGGAAAATCGGAAGGGTTTCTATAGACATTTTTTTTTAGAATTGCTCACTGAACAATTCTGTTAATGTATATATATAAGTACCAAAAAATTTCACGGTCTCCCCTACTAATATGATGATCATATATAAGAATAGTAATTTTAGTTACTATTTGGTGCTCCAGATGAGTGGTGGGCTACACTTACTTTATGACGCTCCCGAGGTACCGTACCATGAGCCTCGAGAAGCCAGGTTGCCACAGCTCCCGATTATTGATCGGTTTAAATCAGTTGACTATCTGAGTACTGTGAGAGAAATGAGAGAAATATTTAACGAAAATACTTGTCATGTTATTATATTCACATTATTTTAGGAATGTAATATCCGCATTTACTGGCCAAATTTTGTTTTTAAATTCTGAATCTAAATCATTTCCGGAAACTCGAGGAAAATCGGGATGTGCATGAACTGACAACTCTTCATTGCATATGAAAAGAAGATTTCCACAACAATTCAATGGTCGCCTTTGTGTGGAATTTTTCATTTGGTGCGAAATAAATAAAATCCTTACTTTGTCGATAAAAGCAAAAAGGATACAGCAGCTGCTGGTTGACAAAATATCAGTATATCAGTCTGTTGTATTGTTAAAGGTTTGTTTTCCCTAAATACAGGGTGATCCTAAATATCATGTAAAAACAATGACAGATGATTGTTTGACCTATTTCATTAAAGCTTATATCGTCGGTAACTGGCAATATCCACTGAGTCAATTTTTGTCGGTTTTGAGATATTTGCATATTCATAATGAAAAATACCCTATCTTTATGTAAAACCAGCCATGATTAAACCTGGCCGAAAAAACCAAATTTGAACAAATTTCAATCAATTTTAAAATGTTTTTCCTGATTTTAAAATGGGATTTTTTTTTAACTAATTTTTTTGACTAAGTGTATATTGCCAGTATACCGACGATACTAACAACTTAAACGGATGGCTACACAAAAAAGATGAATGCTATGGCTCTTTTTCTTCAAACTTAAATGAAAATTTGCTAAGTGATATCTAAGTATTAAAGCAAAACGGCCTCTCTGTGAAAACCAGGGGGTTCAAACTAATTTTTTTTTTAAATTAATGTGCAGATTAAAAACAAAATAGATATATTACTAATACAAAAACTTTACAAAACAGTTACTTCAGTTTTATCCTCAAACTTAAAAAGATTTAAAAGTGGCGGTGTTTCAAGTCGCTGATAATGATTTTTGAGTTAAACCTATAAAAAAATCAAAATGGCCAAACCGAAATGGCGGACTTTGTTATTTAATAACCGATTTGTGTTAAACTTCAAAGTATGCAGTGCTTGAGATCACTTAATACAGTTTTATTCTCAAACTTAAAAAAATTTTAATGTCGAATGGCGGACTACCGACGCGTATCAAATATAGAAACTTGCAGTGTTTTAAGACACTGAAAATAATTTTTGACTTAAACTTATAAAAAGTTCAAATGGTCAATCCAAAATGGCGGACTTTCTTATTTACTAACCGATTTGTCTCAAGCTTAAAATATTACATTGCCTAGGGTCATTTAATACAATTTTTAACTTAAATTTAAAAAAATCAAATTGGCGGATCCAAAATGGCGGACTTTCTGATTCTTAGAGTCCGACATTTTGGATTTTTTATAAATTTAAGTCAAAAATCGTTTTCAGCGACTTGAAGTACTGCCAATTTCTATATATCCGCCATTTTGATTTTGTTCAGTTGGAGTAAAATATTGTACTAAATGATCTTATGCAATGTAATATTTAAAGTTCGAGACAAATCGGTTAGTATATAAGAAAGTCCGCCATTTTGAATTCGCCTTTTTGAATTTTTTATAAGTTTAAGTCAAAAATCATTTTCAGTGACTTGAAACACCGCCATTTTCTATATTTGATACACATCAGTTCATAAATAAGAAATTCAACCATTTTGGATCCGCCATTAAAATTTTTTAAAGTTTGAGAATAAAACTGTTTTATAAAGAAATCCGCTATTTGGGATCGCAATTGTTGTATTAAAAAACATAAATTGTATTGATACCAGGGGTCGATTTCATGCACAATTGACCGGCCAATCTCTGACTTTGAACAAGAGATTGATCAAAGGCCAATCTCCAAAGTATCTAGTAAGCTAGGAAAAATTTTAATCTATTATTATAGGGACATTATTGAATTTTTTCCAACATTTTGTATATTTTACATACCTTTATCCTTTTTGCTTCAGAATATGTCCCCAAAAGGTCCGTTTTCCAGCAATTATACGAGTTTTTCTTGTTTTTTTCCGACATTGACTTTCATGTTTTTTTCTTTAAACTGTCAAATGTTAGATTGAACAGAGACAGGAGGGGTTTAAGATATTTTTATTACATTTGCAACTAGTAGATATAGGAGTATTCTAATGTTATTAATAAACTAATTCCACTCTTTGTAAATTTCAAAATTTACTATTTTAAATAAATTTTAGTTAGGTTAGGAAGTTGTTTAAGTTGGACTACTATCTTGTACGCAAACCGGAAAATGCATGTCTTTGGCACATCTACGTGTCGGGGTCGTCCATAAATTACGAAACACGTCGAATATTGGAAAGGTTCAAGAAAATTAAAAAAAAAATGATGAGTTACGGGTTAGGGTAGCTGGTTGTATATATACAGGGTGTCCCGGAAAAAAACAACTACATGGGGCATTATGGATATTTCGGAATCGGTAAGAAAAAAAAGTTGCGCCATTTCGAGCACAACTAGATTTTGTACCGATGTTAAAATTATCTACGGTATTAATACTGAATTCACGGAAGCCTTACAAACTGTCAAAACAAAATGCCATTGCGACAAGAAACGTGCATGTGCCAATCGGATATTTTTAATTAATTTTTTATGAATAACTTTAATAAAGAATTTGGAATCATTTTACCTTCGCCCATTAAATATTGCGTTACTTGAACTATTTCAATAATAAAATCTGTCTAAAATTAATTAATAATAAGGCTGGGCCCAAAAATAGGGTATTTCTTATTTTTATTATTATTGCTCCAAATTTCATAGAGGACCCTAAAATGACATTCTAAACACTTTTTTCAAATAACTTTTTTCGATATTTTGCCATCTAACCTCACTTTTAGGGTTTTCATGACTAATTTTTTGAATTTACCGTCATGGCAGTGATCACGTGACTAATGTCAAAATGTCTTTCTAGGTTATTCAACAAGCAGGATTGATCGTATATAATTTTTTTTTCCATAACTTACAAACAAAATTTTTTCCAATATGTCGCGAACATTATGGGGGACACTGTATACATATATTTTCTTTATTTGCACTGAGGTCACCTTGCTGGGCCCGTTGTAATTGTAGCCCACTATCCATCATTTTAGCCCCGAAAATACGCGCCAGTTGGTCTAAATATGCACTCTAATGCTTTTCAAGAGTTAGCAATTTTAGCTCACACTACTACTAGAGTCCCTGTATGTGACAGATATTGGCGGAATATCTGTCACATACAGGGACTCTAACTACTACTATACAGTGGTGACTAGATAATCCGTACACGCGATTTTCCGGATGCTTCAGTAGTCCGGATAGCCTCAGCAATCCATAGAGGTATTCAGTTATCCGGATTTTAATTGATTCAATAATCCGGACTCGCGTTTTTTCCAGAAAATACTTTATAATTCACATAATAATGCAGGTTTTAACATGTCATTTGGCTGGTTTGATGCGGCGTGTGGTGTTAAAGGCCGCATTCAGAAGTTCTCAAATAGCTTTTCGGGCAAGGGCAAGGTTATAGGACACGGTCGTGACTAGAATTGGTCGAATCAAAAGGAAAAATAAAACTTTAACCACAAAAAAGTCAGAGATTTCTGATGAACTAAAAAGTGATAGCGTTACAGGAAAAGCATTAGCTCTGGAGTATGGTGGATACACCAACAATCCGCGATATTCGGAAAAATTAAAGGCTTTGTATTCAGTGCTTTAGTAATCCATGTATGTTTTTTTACTCGCGTGCGGAAAGTACTACTTTTGAAGTGGTACGTGGATGAGTGCGGATAGGATATTACATTTTTGGTTATTAAAAAAATGTCCTCAATAATCCGGACTCCTTGTTAATTCGGATCGGCCCGGTTTTAATTGATCCGGATTATCGAGTCCCCACTGTACTATAAGTAGTGTGAGCTATGGTGATCCTAATTTTTTCGTGAAAAAAAAGTTGCTCCGATTTCAAACATTTTTATATATCTTATAAACTCCAATTTTTGAAATCTACCACCACCCATTTGGCTTGCGTTTGGTGGATTTTTTTCATTTTTAAATGAGACCATCTCGACCTACTGTTTTTGGGAAAAAAATCTGGTCACTCTACAGAATATAGCAATTTGGTTATAGGGGTCTGAAGGCGTGCTACCCTGCGCACACTTGCGGAAAGTTAAGATGATAAACGCAACTATTTTTTAAGAATGTATGTAAATTTTTTTTGAAAGTTTTACCGTACCAAAGACTATTATGTATGCACCTATATCTAATGATGTAAATGGAAATATTTCCGTTAGAAATATTTCTATGAAAATGGAAATATTGGAAATATCCGAAGGTGTTTCAGAAATATTGGAAATATTTTAAAAAAATCTTAAATTACGCACCCCTCTCTTAACGCATTTTCAAGGAAAACGACATTAAAATAACATTGAAGTGTTACGCAAGGCCAAACCCCCCCCCCCCCATGAGCATTACGTAATTTAAATATAGGCCCTTATAAGCATCAAACTTACTATAGAAGAATTTTTATTTCCGATACTATTGAAGATTTTGAGGAAGTAGACTGGCAAGACGATGTTATTGAGTGTGATGCTGATGACAGCGATGAAGATATGCCTCTTGCTCGACTTTATAGTGAATATTGTAGTGTCAAGAATGAGATTTTTGTTGTACAAATTTGACCTTATTTCTGTATATTTGTTTGAAGAATAACTACTGATGTGTGTTCATTTATAAGCCTTCTGCGTTTTCCGGTGTTTTCTGATTTTATAAATAAATATAATAATTTTTCTGATTTTTTTAATATATCATATATTTCTAATATTTCCATATATTTCCAATCTTTCAGGAAATATTTCCGAAAATATATTTCTGGAAATTTTACAACACTACCTATATCCAATGAAAAAAATTTATTCTACATTTAAGGTACCTCTATCCGTCCCGAATAAGGCCACCTTAGGAAACTTTACTTTTATTTTGAAAATCAGCCTAAAATGTTAAGTATCTGGGGGCACCGCAATGCCCCGCCAAGTTCGCGCGGAAACTACACTACCTTCTTCTTATCTTGAAACATTTTAGACCATGTTTGACCTATCTAAAACTCTACTTCGGAATGAGCTACGAAACTCAAACTTTGCACAGTCGTAGATCTGTATAGAGCTAACAATCCCTCCACTCATTGGCTGCAAAATGCAAATGACTCTTACATGTTTTTACAACTTTTTTTCGTTGAGCTATACTATTTGTTATGGTAAACAGCTGATAAGTGTCAAAAAGTTATCTCAAAAACTATGATATGGAGTTTAGGCACAGTGCTAAATTAAACATAAAGAAATTTGGATGGAATAGCAAAGTTTAAAAAAACATTTCCAAACTAGTAAGAACCTTTCAATTCTTTTTACGGAATACCACTTTCGCGTACTTGGCTTTTTTTACATGAAATGTTTTTGTTATGGTAGTATAGTCCTATACAAACATACTACGGATGCAGTACTTTTCGAAACATTTATTTTACTAAAACAGTATTCTCAGAGCATCTCTGTTATGAAAAAAAATACTGTGCCAATATATGGGTACCTAAGCTCACACTAGGTACCATAGTTATGGTGTACGTGTGATATAATATAACTAAAAACTGAAATATATTTTATTTAACTCCCGACTCAATTACCTTTCGTTTGATACCACACAAGCCATGTGGTGACTTAAACTCTAATTTTTGAAATCTACCCCCACCCTTTTTTTAAACTAAAATGTGTTTTGTTTAAATCCAGACTCAATTACCTTTCGTTTGATATCACACACGCCATATTTTCACATAAACTTTAATTGGCTTGTGTTCGGTGGATTTTGTTTATTTTTAAATGGGACCATTTCGACCTACTCTTTTTGGGAAAAAAAATCTGGTCACTCTAATACTGACCTACCCTAATTGCTGTTGCCCATACAGAATATAGCAGTTTGGTTATAGGTCGTGTCCTGACTGGACTGCGAAGGCGCGCTACCCTGCGCACACTTGCGCAAAGTTAATAATACTATATTGTGTACTGTATGGGGCCATTCCGACCCCAGACGCGGCCTAGGTACAAAATTTTATTCAAATCGGGCAAGCGGTTTTCGAGTTACGCGCGTTGGTCGTTGCAGACAGACATAGAGATAGACAGGCAGACGGCGCGACAAAAAAGTTTCAAAATCAGCTGAAACGCGAAGATATATAAATTTTTTTGAAATCGGAGCAACCTTTTTTTTACGAAAAATATTAGGATCACCATAGCTCACACTATTATAGTATATAAAGTATTGTGAGTTAAAAATGCTAACTCTTGAAAAGCATTAGAGTGCATATTTAGACCAAATGGCGCGTAAATTCGGGGCTAAAATGGTGAATAGTGGGCTACAACTACAACGGGCCCAGCAAGGTGGCCTCAGTGCATGGGACTTTTCCCACCAAGAAAACTTAATTTATTCGTTTAAGGCCACCCCCACCATTCATCTGACTTTTATAACTTTATCGGAAACATTGCGATTTACCAAAAAAGAAAAATATATATACAGGTTGTCCCAGATAAAAGCAACTACCCTTGGAATATTTTTAATTTCGATACAACATCTGATTGGGCGCGAAGTAGCGCAACTTTTATCTCATTTAACCAAACTTTTATTTCTTACTGTTTCCGAAATCCCCATAAGACCCCCATGTAGTTGCTTTTATCTGGGACACCCTGTATATATAAAACCAGCTACCCTAACCCGTAACTCATAATTTTTCCTAAAATTTTCTTGAACCTTTCCAATGTTCGACGTGTTTCGTAGGTAATTTATGAACGACCCCGACACGTAGATGTGCCAAAGACATGCATTTTCCGGTTTACGTAAAATATAGTAGTCCAACTTAAACAACTTCCTAACCTAACTAAAATTTATTTAAAATAGTAAAATTTTTAGATTTACAAACAGTGGAATTAATTTATTAATAACATTAGAATATTGATATATCTACTAGGTGCAAATATAATAAAAATACCTTAAACCCCCCCTGTCTCTGTTCAATCTAACATTTGACAGTTTAAAGAGAAAAACAATGAAAGTCAATGTCGGAAAAACAAGAAAAACTCGTATAATTGCTGGAAAAGGGACCTTTTGGGGACATATTCTGAAGCAAAAAGGATAAAGGTATGTAAAAATATACAAAATGTTGGAAAAAATTCAATAATGTCCCTATAATAATAGATTAACATTTTTCCTAGCTTACTAGATACTTTGGAGATTGGCCTTTGATCAATGTCTTGTTCAAAGTCAGAGATTGGCCGGTCAATTGTGCATGAAATCTACCCCCAGGTTACCAGAACACTACACCTACCAAATTTGAACACTCGACTTAATGAATTTAACTCTGCTTAACAAAACATTTCAAGCAAATTGCGTAATGGATTCTTTAAAGATGTTTTTGTATAATTAAATAAAAAATTTGACTGGTCCCGAGTTGTCCCGGCGCCCAGTTGGCGGCACCAAGATGACGGCGCCGATATGGCCCGGCGCCGTTGGCGGCGCCGAGTTGGTGGCGCCCAGTTGTCCTAGACCGGTTTTCGTTCATGTTTTGCCCTGACTCACGCTGGAATCACTCCACCAGTATTGCGCTTATTCGACGGGGCGGTTTATATTTATTTAAAAACCAAACTAAAACCAAATAAACCAAATTTGTGAAAAAGTGTTTTTAGTTCATTAATAAATCAGGTAGAGTTATTTTAAAAATGATTTGATGCCTTGGCCTAATCTAAAATATCGCAGTTCAAAAGAGAAAAACAAGGAAAGTCAATCACAAAAAAATGAGATAAACTGGAAAAATGGTTGTAAAAAGGCACTTCTGGGGCCATGTTCTGAAAAAAAATGCGTAGAGGTATGTAAATATATACAAAATATTGCAAAAAAGTCAGTATTGTGTCTGCAGTGGTACTTTGAAAATTTGCGAGGCCAAATAAATTTCTGAAGATAACTTCCCTGATCAATCTCTCTGGAGATTTTCCGACAAAGGCATGAAATCGACCCCAGCTGTTAATCGTACAAACAAAATAATAGATTTTTATTTTTGTTTAAAATGTAATTTGCAGAAAACTATTCTCAAATAGCATAACGTTGAGATCAACAATTAGTCACGAAAACTTCTTTGATTTGATTTAAATTTATGGGTACTAAAATTCACGTTTGTTAGTATTATTTGGCTTAAATGTTCAATTGTCGCGCGTATCTGATGGTGGATAAAAACGCTAATCAGCGTTGCTCTGGCCTGAGAGACAAAAGAGCTGTCGTAGATCACGGATGGTTTATTTTTCTTTGCAATCGATTTTTTAATCGATCGATATATATGGCAGTTTATACTTGGGCTGCTCTTGTTCTAGTTTCTCTCGTATCTTGGTAGATGGCGCTTCTTGTGTGGGCTTTCTCACTATAGGCATAGGATTAAAGATAAAACCGTCTTACCTTGCGAAGTTAGCAAGGGTATCACATTGACCAAGCAGTGTTCTGAGGAGTCCCATAAGGACGAAACAGGTAACTGTTAACACTTATTAGGTGTCCATTAGATCTTGGACCCGTGTGAGGTTAAGCTTTCGAGCTTACAACGGAAAAATATGAGAGAAACAAAAACTTCCTACCCGATTAGCTACGAAAACTTGTTTGATTTTCTAAATTCACGGCTACTAAAATTTACGTTTGAGAAAAATTAGGAAAAATGTTAATGTTGTAGATATAATGAAACACATTTAGGAAAAAATTAATTTTTGCTTCACTATTTAAAAAAAGCGGCCCGCAGGAAAAAAAAAATATAAAAAAAGGATACAAAATAGATACTTTTAGAAAAAATCTCGTTGCGGAAATAAATTTTGTAAATATATCGAAAAAAAGGGCACACGCGAAACATTTAGCCAATTAAAATAATTTACCGAAAATAAATTGCTAAAACTTTTCGGGAAAATGGTTACAATGCAAAAATTTTTGTTAGTTTCAAAAGTATACGCGCCGCTAAAGTTTTTACTGAACTGGTCAGTTCGTCACTGATAAATTATACTCATTACCTTTGGGGAACTAATTTTAATTTGGAAGGGCTAAGCTCCCTTAGCCCCCCTGTTGTGCTCTTCACAGCTAATTTCACAGAACAATAAAAGACAAATGGTGCTTAATATTTTTCTCTTGTTTTTTTGAGGTGTAACTGGCAGAGATGAACTATACTATTGTTTGGCCTACATTATGTAAAAGTAAGTTAGCGATTTTTTGCGGAGTTGGCCAAACCATGGTTTGGTATCTTAATTACACATATCTAGAAAAGTATTCTTTTTTTTATTTTAATCTATTATTATAGGGACATTATTGAATTTTTTCCAACATTTTGTATATTTTTACATACCTTTATCCTTTTTGCTTCAGAATATGTCCCCAAAAGGTCCCTTTTCCAGCAATTATACGAGTTTTTCTTGTTTTTCCGACATTGACTTTCATTGTTTTTCTCTTTAAACTGTCAAATGTTAGATTGAACAGAGACAGGGGGGGTTTAAGATATTTTTATTATATTTGCACCTAGTAGATATATCAGTATTCTAATGTTATTAATAAATTAATTCCACTGTTTGTAAATCTAAAAATTTTTCTATTTTAAATAAATTTTAGTTAGGTTAGGAAGTTGTTTAAGTTGGACTACTATATTTTACGCAAACCGGAAAATGCATGTCTTTGGCACATCTACGTGTCGGGGTCGTCCATAAATTACCTACGAAACACGTCGAACATTGGAATGGTTCAAGAAAATTTTAGGAAAAATTATGAGTTACGGGTTAGGGTAGCTGGTTTTATATATACAGGGTGTCCCAGATAAAATCAACTACATGGGGGTCTTATGGGGATTTCGGAAACAGTAAGAAATAAAAGTTTGGTTAAATGAGATAAAAGTTGCGCTACTTCGCGCCCAATCAGATGTTGTATCGAAATTAAAAATATTCCAAGGGTAGTTGCTTTTATCTGGGACAACCTGTATATATATTTTTCTTTTTTGGTAAATCGCAATGTTTCCGATAAAGTTATAAAAGTCAGATAAATGGTGGGGGTGGCCTTAAACGAATAAATTAAGTTTTCTTGGTGGGAAAAGTCCCATGCACTGAGGCCACCTTGCTGGGCCCGTTGTAGTTGTAGCCCACTATTCACCATTTTAGCCCCGAATTTACGCGCCATTTGGTCTAAATATGCACTCTAATGCTTTTCAAGAGTTAGCATTTTTAGCTCACAATACTTTATATACTATAATAGTGTGAGCTATGGTGATCCTAATATTTTTCGTGAAAAAAGGTTGCTCCGATTTCAAAAAAATTTATATATCTTCGCGTTTCAGCTGATTTTGAAACTTTTTTGTCGCGCCGTCTGCCTGTCTATCTCTATGTCTGTCTGCAACGACCAACGCGCGTAACTCGAAAACCGCTTGCCCGATTTGAATAAAATTTGGTACCTAGGCCGCGTCTTGGGTCGGAATGGCCCCATACAGTACACAATATAGTATTATTAACTTTGCGCAAGTGTGCGCAGGGTAGCGCGCCTTCGCAGTCCAGTCAGGACACGACCTATAACCAAACTGCTATATTCTGTATGGGCAACAGCAATTAGAGTAGGTCAGTATTAGAGTGACCAGATTTTTTTTTCCCAAAAAGAGTAGGTCGAAATGGTCCCATTTACAAATAAACAAAATCCACCGAACACAAGCCAATTAAAGTTTATGTGAAAATATGGCGTGTGTGATATCAAACGAAAGGTAATTGAGTCTGGATTTAAACAAAACACATTTTAGTTTAAAAAAGGGTGGGGGTAGATTTCAAAAATTAGAGTTTAAGTCACAACATGGCTTGTGTGGTATCAAACGAAAGGTAATTGAGTCGGGAGTTAAATAAAATATATTTCAGTTTTTAGTTATATGTTAGTCCACGGTTAGAAAAACGTTAAAGGCAATGGACTGTATAAATTTTAATTAATGATAGCGCGAACAAACATAAATATTGATATGAAATTACGAAATAATCAAAACGTCCATAGGAAAAATATTGGTGGCACACAACGGTAATCAGACAAATGCACTCACCAATTTTGCAGCCAAATTCTCCACTTCCATGGGGCCCCTGATGGATCTAATGATGTCACCACGTAGCTGAAGGGTTGAAGTTTCTAGTTCTATGCTTCAGTACACAAAAATCGAGCACTTTCAGGTGTAGATATTTGAAATAGTTGGAGAACGAAATTAACACGCCTTTTTCTCTAGGCGATTGACAAGGATCTCCCTGGTTGTTGGTGCGCATGTCCAAATACGCGGAATGCGCTTTGTCCTTCATACAGTTGTGTGTTTAAAAATATATATAAACAACCGCGAAATTTAGCGGGAGCTAACATAACTGCCCTCCAAAACACACAAATTTAGAATCTCAACCGGACAGATATAGATATAAGAAAAAGAATCGACCGATAAATATAAATGAATGAAAACAGATAAGTATCGTAAGTTTATTTAGATATAACGAAATCCCGAAAAAAGGCAAAACAAACAAACAAAAAATTCAAAAAAAATAAAAAATAAAAAAAACCTATTGTAATACCCGGTAAAAGGTAGAAAATTAAATTACTTTTAATTTGGCAAGAGGCACAGTTTTACAACTGGCCGCTTATAAACACCGGTAACCGTTTGTACCGTCGCAACACGCACCTGACCGTCCCCGCCGGGATGCAGTTCGATGACCCGACCGACCGGCCATTTCAAAGGCGTTTGAATGTGATCACTTGTTATGATAACCAAATCATTTAATTTGATATTTGGGGACGAATCAGCCCACTTGTGTCGCTGTTGTAGCGTATGCAAATACTCTATAGAATACCGTTTCCAAAAATCATTATGTAGTTTTTGGATTAGTTGCCATCTCGAGAGCCGATTTAGGGGAACCTCGGACAAATCTGACTCCGGAATTTCTGAATTAAGGGGTTCAAGTGTCAAAAAATGCCCAGGGGTAAGAGGTTGAAGATCGTGTGGGTCTGAAGAGGCAGGAGATAAAGGGCGACTATTAAGTACGGCTTCTATGCGACAGGTAAGGGTGGACATCTCCATGATAGACAACTTCTGGTCGCCGACAACTCGTACAAAGTGAGTTTTAAAACTTTTGACGCCAGCTTCTGCCAGGTTATTGAAATGTGGACTGAGAGGAGGTCCCAGATGCCAACGAATAGAAAGTCTGGTGGCAGCACTTCTTGCGTAATCCAGTAATTGGTTAAGAAACCCTATAAAATTACTGCCTTGATCTGACCAGCATTGCGTCACGCTTCCGCGTCTGGAAATGAATCGATGGAATGCACCTACGAACCCTTCGGTGGACAGTTCCATGGGTAATTCCAAATGCACGCAATGTGTGGCCGTACAGACAAACACACAGACATACGATTTGAAAGCTTTACAACCACGGTAACGATAAGGAATCACAAAGAAAGGTCCACAAAAGTCGATAGCTACACTCGAAAAAGGTTTTAGTTGATTGATTCGATGAGCGGGAAGTGAACTCATTATGGGCGGTCTATAGGGTTTAGGGTTGATTCTAAAACATTGCAAGCACTTGGATATGGTTCTTTGAATTGCCCGTCTGGCAGATAATATCCAAAATTGCTGTAAAAGCAGATTATGTAATGTTTTAAACCCAGGATGAAGGTATTGTCGATGAGCGGACTCGATAAGAAGAGTAGTTAAACGATGGTCACTCGAAAGTAAGACGGGGTGTTTTGCAGAATAAGACAAAAGGTCAGATTTTTGTAATCTGCCACCGACTCTAATGATATTATTCTCATCAATAAAAGGTGAAAGTTTTCGCAAAGGTTTCGGTATTGGTTTATCTTTAGATAACGCGGAAAAAAGCTCAGAAAAACAAGAACCTTGCACGCGTTTGATAAGAAGGTGTAACGCACTTTGCATCTCACCGGTGGTAGGAAAAACAATATTCTCAAAAATAACTTTTTGGTCCGGCGGCTTAGTGGGTTTTTGATAGGAATGGTTTTGAAAAAGGTTAACTATTCGAAGGACATAACAAATGATACGTTGAATTTTTGATATAGAGGAATATTTGATAAGAAGCTGATCTAAGAAGTTGACATCAATTATCGCATTGCAACAGACTTTTGGCTTTTCCTCCAGATTAATATCTCCGAAATCAATCGGCATTTTTGGTTTATGAAAATCGGGCCATTTGTTTTCGGGAGACCACAAAAACGACGGTGCGTTCCACCACATGTCATGTGACATGAGCTGTGAAGGGGTGGCCCCTCGTGACGCAATATCGGCTGCATTCAAAGCAGAAGGAATGTAGCGCCACGAGTTTGAGGGAATGATTTCTTGGATTCTACTGACTCGATTTCCAACAAAGGTTTGCCAGCGATTAGGAGGGGATGAAAGCCAGTGCAATACGACTTGCGAATCGCAGAAAGTAACGATATTTGTAAAAGTTATTTTTCCTTCATAGCTAGATAAAACGAAGTCAATTAATTCGCTTAAAAGAAATGCGCCTAGGAGTTCTAGCCTAGCCAAAGTTTGTGACTTTATAGGCGCGACCCTAGATTTTGCAGATATGAGAAAAACAGATATATTATTTTCCTCTTCTACACGAAAATATACGACGCCTGCGTAGCCTCGAATTGAAGCGTCACAGAAGCCGATGATTTGACAGGTATTGGTTTTTGACAGTTTGATTTGTCGGGGTAATTGAAAATTGGAAAGAAGCGGGAATTCAGAACGAAGTTTGTTCCAAGAGTCGATGATAGAAGAATCTGGTTCTTCGTCCCAGCCTATTTTCGATATCCACAACTGTTGCAAAATAAATTTTGCTTGTAGCAACAAGGGACAAAGAAAACCTAAGGGATCGAAGATTGTCCCTATGATAGATAAAATAGAACGTTTGGTTGGGGGTTTGTCCTTCATTCGGCATTGATAAGAAAAAATGTCGTTTTTTGGATGCCATTGAAGTCCTAAAACTTTGATAAAGTGGGGTTCCTCCTTGTCGAAAGAGAGACTTTGACAATTGCTTGCCCATTTTTTAAGTTTAAATCCTCCCGACTTCAACAAATCATTGAGTTCTGTTTGAAGGGAGAGAGCTTCAGAAAGCGAAGGGCTAGTTCCCAAGATATCGTCGATATAGATTGACGTTTTTAGAACAGTACTAGCCATAGGAAAACGTTCCTTTTCTCTCTCTGCCAGCTCATTTAAGGTACGCATGGCTAGAAAAGGTGAGCATGTCATGCCAAAAGTGACAGTAGAAAGTTCCCACACTGAAAGTGGGTCATGTGGATAAAACCTCCACAATATCCTTTGATAGGGACGGTGATAAGGATTGATAAGGACTTGACGGAACATCTGTTTGATGTCAGCAATGTAGGCAATAGGATTAAGACGAAACGTAAGGAGTAAAGAAGCAATATCCTTTTGAAGTTTCGGTCCAGATAACAATGTGTCATTGAGACTAATATTTTTTGGGGTGACTGCCGAACAATCCCAGACTACCCTTAATTTTGTACTTAAGCTTTCCGGCTTTAGTACGCAATGATGTGCTAAAAAATACGACACGTCGACCTTTGGTTGACTAGATAAAACTAAACTTATATGATTAGAATCGATATAGTCTTGCATGAAACTTGAATAGGCAGTGTACAGATCAGGATTTTTGATTAATCTATTTTCTAGAAGTAAAAATCTACGATAAGCTTGCGGATAAGTATTTCCTAGGTCAGGGTTTATTTTGTCTTTAAACGGAAGATCTACCATGAATCTACCGCTCGGTTGCCGTACTACACTAGCAGTAAAAATTGATTCTGCCTGTTTTTCTTCCTTTGATAAGATTTGTTTTTTAGGCAAATGTTCGATTTCCCAAAACCTAGGGAGAATGACCTCTAAAGGAGGTGAATGACTCGTTAAAAAACAACTGGTTCGTTCCGTAAGACTACCTACTTCGTCAACCTTTCCCATGACGACCCAGCCAAAGATAGTTTCAAGGGCTGAAGGCTGCCCTACCTGTTCAAGAACCCTGCCCTCCTTGAATATCTGTGCGAATAGCTCGCAACCAATAACCAGGTCCACAGGTCTAGATTTGAAATAAGATGGGTCGGCAAGTTTAAGGTTTTGCAAGTGTTTCCACTGATTATCGTTCAAAGAGAATGTAGGCATACTGGAACATAGTTGTGGAACAACAATTGCTTCGAAATTAAGTAAAGGAGTGACTTGTCCTTGTGGCTTAATGTGACATTGAACGAGCCCTTTGGAAGTAAAAGAAGACATCTGATTTAATCCGAATATTTCAGTGGTGTAACTTCGCCTAGGAAGATTAAGACGCTGAATACACTTTTCACTGATGAATCCTGTCTGTGATCCAGAATCAAGCAGTGCCCTTACATGTTGAAAATTTCCGCAACCGTCCATAACATCTATTATGGCGGTGCATAAAAGAAAGGTACCTGAAGGTCCTGAGGCATTTAATGACACATGAAGATTATTGACAGGTGGTGTGTGAATGACAGGACTAGTATCTTGGCT
Source organism: Aspidapion aeneum (assembly GCA_963576565.1). Lineage (NCBI taxonomy): Eukaryota > Metazoa > Arthropoda > Insecta > Coleoptera > Brentidae > Aspidapion > Aspidapion aeneum. Next base: position 176,172,547 of record OY755038.1, on the reverse strand, counting down.
TCCAGACTCTTGATTAGTTTCTAAGATATGAGTTAAAGTGTGGTGCCTTTTACTATTGCAAGTCCTGCATGAATATTTTGATTTGCACGTATCTACATCATGCAAGGGATGAAAACACGCTAGACATAATTTTTTCTGTTTGACGAAAGATAGGCGATCGATAGGTGAGAGATCAAGAAATGTTTGACATTTCGAAAGCACGTGACCTTGATTACACCGGAAACATTTTATTCCCGTACTTGAATTAGTTGAGGTGCCAGCCAGTCCTATAAAAGGCGAATTGGATGATTTATAGGTAGGCTTTTGCCCAAACTGATTTCGCATAGAATTTGAATTTTGATAGGTAGGCTTTTGCCCAGACTGATTTTGCATAGAATTTGATTTTTGATATATAGGCACCTTTTTGGGTGCTGTTGATTGAGGGAGTGATTCCAAAACTTTACATCTTTTTTCTAGAAATTGAAAAAGTGACTGAAAAGTGGGAATTTCGGTATTAGTATTGGCGTGACTCATTTCGAAATTTGAACGCGTTGGAATATCCAATTTTTCTAATAAAATGAAAAAAATAATAAAGTCCCAACTGTCAACGTCAAAGCTAAGTGATTTTAAAATTTCTAGGGATTCAGAAAAGGTGTCAATTAAATTACGTAATTCTTTAGCTGACTCGTTTTTTAAGGTGGAGTTCATAATTGAGCTTAAAGCATCATTTGCGAGGTCTCGCTTGTTTTGATATCTATTGACTAATTTGTCATAAGCAATTTTATAATTTTGCTCAGATAAGCTAATCCCTGATATCAATTTTAAAGGCTCATCCTCGAGATATGAAAATAAATATTGAAGTTTTCGAACGTTACTTAGACTTTGATTTTGATCTATAATGTTATTAAAAAGATCGAAAAAGCTTGGCCATAATTTTTTATCACCTCGGAATATGGGAATACCTAACTCTTTGAGTTTTGGAGTTTCGTTTTGTCGAACATATGATCCCGAAAAGGATGGGGCCTCAACCGGAAATATTTTAGAGTAAACCCCCTTACACGCATAAAAATATTTACGAGCTTCTGAAAGGATCGCATCCTGCGTTTTAAACTCCTCATCGTCCGAGTCGTCTATCAACATAATGACGTCATTATGCGCCAGCATGCATTTATCGAATACCTCACTTGAAACTCGTTTCTCGCTCTTTCATCCTTTTCCGCGGTCTTTGACAACACATAACACTCGGTGATCGCAGATAAAAAACCCTTGCGTTTTTGTACGGCTTTTTTGACAGACATGATTTTACCTTTGAAATGCTGAAATTGTCGGTAAATATACAATTATCGCTAAATTAATGCTTCTGTTTAATCTTGCCGAGCCTTGTAAATATAGATAGGTTTAACATTTAAAAATACCCTGTATTTAGAATATTTAATTTAATTTCTTCCGGGCGCTGGTATGCTGTTTTTTGCGAAAAAGAAACCGCGTCTTATCTTTTATAATTTTTTTGCTTTCGCGCGATATTGTTTTGGCAGTTGGCTTTCAGAGTTCGTCGCATAAAGCAATTCAGCAATTTTATTTATTTGTGTGCTATTTTTACGTGCCGATTTGGACATTGACTTTTTGGAATACCTTTGTGATTTTGGAAAATAGGAGAACAGAGTGTGGCCACACTGGAAGAACACCGGCCATACAGGGGTAAGTCGATTGCCATTACTCGTTGGGTTTATTCTTACTTTCTTTGCCGACCGATTATTTTTTAACCACCCCCGAAGGGCAGGACCGGCCAGCCCTACAGTCTAATGGTGTAACAATTTGTTCCTAACGATCCGGATATTGCCTATTCGGGAGTTTTTTAGCTAAAAATCGTAGGTAGAAGGCAAGGATCAATTTTATTTTTTAATTTTTTTCGGGGTTTTGTGGCATCCAAAAAACAGCATAGTAGGTTTTTATTGCTCGTTTCTTTTGCGGGATTGCAACCTTGAATTAAAAAATAAATTAAAGTCGGTTTATCGTAGAAAAGGCACACATAAAATAATTTTTAGAATAAATTCATTGAACTATATTGAAATATTCTAAAATATTAATTTTTTTGATGTTGTCGCCCTAATTAATATTTTTTTTTTTTAAATTAATTTCGTTGTACAGGGTGTACATTTCAAAATAATTTTTTGATTTTCAAATTAAATTGGTTTATTGGGCCACTAGTTGAGCTTTAAAAAAGATCTTTGGACTACTACACTTTAATAAATCGGTTTTTTTTTTGTAGTAAGATAGATTTTTATTCGTTGTTTTGCTACACTTTTGTCGCTAAAAGTGTAGGGTTTACTATTTTTTGTATTTTTATGCGCATTAAATGTTGGGAGTCTAATTTTATATCATCGTCGGACCGTTGGCGATCATTTGAGCAATCGTGGGTCGGATATAAATTAGATTTTCTCTTTCATGGTGCATAACATAGCATAGATAGCTTATAGAAATTAGATTTTCGCGCGCGTTAAACTGTTTTATTTTGGTTTTTTTTTTTTTGCTTTATTGGGCTGTTTGTTGAAAATTTAATTATTAGTTTAAAATGGCAAGCAAGCAGTTGAAAACGGCTAACGCCAAGCGGGCGCTATGGATGGATAGGCTTTATTCGTTGGAAACTTCGGCGCAAGCTGCCTTAGCTGACCCGAACAACTTAGTAAAATTTAAAATGCGTTATGAAGACTTAGATCATTATTTCGCGGAGTTTAATAAATATCATGAGCAGATTCTTGAGCTTCAAGCGCAAATGGAGGGTGCCGACCTGTCGGCAGAAGGTGCTGTCGCACTACGTTTTGATGAATATGTCAACGCCGTTAAAACAACTTATTATGATTTAGTTAAAAAAGATGAAAAACCGTCGTTTATACCTAGTTTAAATCAAAGCTTAAATCAGAGTCAGGTACCTAACGCTTTTAATAATTTTCATCCCCGAATAAATGTGCCAAATTTCGATGGCAGTTTAAGGGATTGGCATACGTTTATAGATTTGTTCACAGATATTTATCATAATAATCCTGCATTGAGTAACACGCAGAAGTATAATATTTTGATAACATTTCTGTCTAAGAATCCCCTATCCATTGTCAAATCCATTCCGAATATAGGTGATAATTATCTCATCGCTTTCAACGCTTTGAAAGAGAGATATGACAACCCTCGTTTGTTAGCTCATACCTATTACCACGAGATTTTAGATTTTCCTAAAATAAAGCCGGACTCCCCTGGCTCTCTTAGAAATCTGTTAGATTGTGTTTCGGAGAACCTAGAGGCCTTAAAATTTCTTGGGTTACCTACAGAGCATTGGAGCTATTTGATTTTTCAAACGGTTATTCAGAAATTGGATCCTGAAACTATAAAACGTTTTGAGTTGGAGAATGCTTCAAGGGATATTCCTAAATATGAAACTTTAAAGATTTTTTTGGAAAATCAATGCACAGCTTATGAGACTCTTTCGATTTCTGGGTGTGGATTTTCGAGTAGCTTTAGTGGAAATCAGGCATTTGGGAAAAATTCTCGTAGGTCAAAAAATGCTAGTGGTAATAGTAATGGCTTTAAAAGTTTTATGAACACGGATTCGTCGTTGTGTCCTTTGTGTTCTTGCTCTCATAGTTTGCTAAAATGTTCGACCTTTGTAAAAAAATCGCCATTTGATAGATATCGTTTTGCAAAACAGAAATCTCTGTGCCTTCGATGTTTAGGTGATTCCCACTTGTCATCTGATTGCGATTCGAAGCAAAAATGCAGCTCGTGCCAGTCGACTAGGCACCATTCGTTTTTACATTTTGTAAATAATAAAAAGCAATCGGGCCCAAAAGATAGAGTTGAGGAGGATCCTAAGGATGACGACGTGTCTCCAATAGTTGCTTTGGTCAACGGGCCTCAAGTTTTGGTTTCTAGTAATATGGATTCCACACAAACACTTTTGGGTACAGCTTTAGTAGAGGTGAGGGATAGAGAAGGTAATTTTCACTCCTTCAGAGCCTTGCTAGATTGTGGTAGTCAGATCAGTGTGATGAGTGAAAAATGTTGTAAAAAGTTACGCTTGGAACTTATCTCGCAAAATCGCTCGATTCATGGTCTTGGTAGTACGCCAATAAAGGTAAAAGGTACAATTTCTTGCCTAATTCGTTCGCCTGTGCAGGATAATTCTACCATTGAAGTCGATTTTACAGTAATCAATAAGATCAGTTCAACTTTACCCGGCCAACTATTGTCAAGAGAAGTATTGCATCAGAGCAAGGACCTTAAACTTGCCGATCCCAGCTATAATATTCCATCTGGTATTGATTTATTATTAGGAGTTGACGTGTTTCCACTTGTGCTTCGACCAGGCATGGTACCGGGTACGAGGACGTCACCTGCTATGATCAATACTATTTTTGGCTTCGTCGTGATGGGGAAATGGTCTGAGCCAGCAACCTCCAAGTCGTCTTCGTTTTGTGGTTTTGTCGATAATTCCTTTTCGTTGGAAGATGACCTGAAGCGGCTTTGGGAACTTGAAGACATTCCAGTTATTACTGCTAGGTCACCTGATGATGTAGCCTGCGAGAAACATTTTTTAAAGAATTTTAGTCGAGACAATACTGGTCGTTTTACAGTCGCACTCCCCTTTAAAGGACTTGACCCTTCGTTTGGTAATTCTAGGGAAATTGCGATGCGCAGATTTAATGCGCTAGAGAGAAAATTCTTGAAAGATCCTGAGTTACATCGTTCTTATGTGGAGTTTATGAAAGAATATTTTGAAGCTGGGTTTATGGAAAAAATCCCAGCATCGTTGTTAGGCAAAGAAAGTTCCAGGGTCTATTACCTCCCACATCATCCAGTTATTAAACCTGAGAGCACAACTACAAAGCTTCGCCCTGTGTTTGACGCGTCGTGCTCAGTGGAGGGGGTATCGCTAAATGATTGTCTGTACTCAGGTCCAAAACTACAGCAGGATATTCGTAACATTCTTATAAATTTTAGACGTCACAAGTTTGCTTTTTCCGCTGATATCAGGCAGATGTACCTGCAGGTTAAGTTGGCTAAACAGCACCAAGACTATCAGCGCATTCTCTGGCGTTTTTCGCCTGATGAGCCAGTGTCAGACTATAAATTGGTGACTCTTAGTTTCGGTGTCTCAAGTAGTCCCTTTTTGGCACTTCGTTGTATTGCTCAGCTGGCAGAAGATGAAAAGGTCAACTTTCCTGACGCAGCCGAGGTGTTAAAGACAGACATTTACATAGATGACGTCTGCTCTGGAGCATCTTCGTTGGAGAAAGCGCAAAAACTGCAGCTTCAGCTGATTGAACTTCTAATAAAAGGAGGGTTTATGTTGAGGAAATTTGTAAGTAATGACCGCGGTTTATTGGAATCCGTTCCTGTTGATTTTAGGCATCAAACTGCTTTAAATTTTGGATCGGATGATTCAGGAGTAAAAATTTTGGGACTTAAATGGAACCCAATGGAGGATGTCTTCACATATGATGTAAAAGCTGAAGACAGGCTCTGTTCCAAAAGAGTAATTTTATCGGAACTTGCTAGGGTTTTTGATCCTTTAGGTTTTTTAGCACCCATTTCGTTTTTATTGAAGTACATGATTCAACATCTGTGGTTTCTCAAGTTAGATTGGAACGAGGAACCCCCACAAGATGTTATAAATGTATGGGCGCAGTTCAAAAACGAACTACCGTGCCTTTCAAGGCTAAAAATTCCTAGGTTTGTCGATTTTATGTCAAGTAAACAGTGCGATTTAGTTGGGTTTTGTGATAGCTCGGAGAAGGGCTATGCAGCTATGGTTTATTTTAGATATTTATTGAAAAATGGAACCTACAAAAGTTCGCTAATTTGTGCAAGAACAAAAGTAGCTCCATTAAAGAAAATTTCACTTCCTAGACTAAAGTTATGTGGTTGTGTTTTGCTGACTAATTTGGTTGATTTTGTTGTCGAAGCGTTTACGCCCAAGGTCGCTTTTCATAACATCTATGCTTGGAGTGATTCGTCCATTGCACTTTATTGGATTAACTCGTCGCCGCACTCCCTGAAAACTTTTGTGAGCAATCGTGTTAGCGCCATTCAAAGTAAACTACCGGCGGACAAATGGTATCATGTTCGTTCTGGAGACAACCCAGCAGATGTAGCATCAAGGGGTATAATGCCCTCAGAGCTACTTGATCACGTACTCTGGTGGAATGGTCCTTCGTGGCTTTGTATGGATTCTAAAAATTGGCCTATGTCCAATGTTTTGGACAATCCTCCACCCAACGAGGTGATGGAAGAGGAAAAGGTTGTTTCGCTAAACATTGTCGTCGACAGTAATGTCCTGGATAGTTTGATGGATAGGTTTTCGTCGTTAACCACCATTAAAAATATTGTAGCATTTTGTTTGCGTTTTTATTACAATGCAAGCGAAAAGGACATTGGAAAACGGAAATTTGGCCGATCGTTCGTAGAGTTCGAGTTGTATGAAGCTCTTTTAGTGCTTGTAAAGCACTGCCAACAAAGATGTTTTTACAACGAACTTAACTGTTTGACTTCAAACAAGTTGTTGCCTAAGTCGTTAAGAAAACTATCTCCCTTTTTAGATAGGGAAGGTATTATTAGGGTAGGAGGGAGACTTGTAAATTCTAAGCTTTCTTATAATGAAAAGCACCCTATTCTCCTTCCTAGATGTAGTCGCCTAACAGAGTTGATCATAGAATCTACTCACAAACAACATGGGCATCCAGGGCTACAAACTTTGCTTTATCTGATTCGGCAAAACTTTTGGATACTTAGTCCCAAGAGGGCTATTCGCTCGGTTTTATCCAAATGTCTAGTTTGTTTTCGTCAAAATCCTAAACCGTATCAACCTTTAATGGGTAATTTGCCTGCTCTTCGAGTTAGTCAACTTAAACCTTTCGTTTGTGTAGGTGTTGATCTCGGTGGTCCTTTTACGATAACTTTGGGTAAACATCGTGGAGCAAAAACTTATAAGGCTTATTTATGTCTTTATGTATGCTTTGCTACAAAAGCGGTTCACTTCGAACTTGTTTCAGACCTGTCAACTGAAGCTTGTCTGGCTGGTTTCAGAAGGTTTCTTGCGCGTAGAGGTCGCTGTGTTAGTGTTTTTAGCGATTGTGGTACTAACTTCAAAGGTGCTAGTCGGTATTTTGTGGAAATAATGGAGTCGGTTGTCCAGCAAGAGCGTATTGAATGGACATTTAATCCGCCTTCGGCTCCAAACTTTGGGGGCCTCTGGGAGGCCGGTATCAAACAAGCTAAGCGTCATCTTGTTAGATTAATAGGTGACCAAACACTCACCTATGAAGAGCTTTCTACAGTTTTTATACAAATTGAAGCTGTTTTAAACTCCAGGCCGCTGTGCCCAATTAGCTCTGACCCAAACGACCTGAATGCTTTGTCGCCAGGTCACTTTCTCACGTTAGAGCCGTTAACGGTCTTACCTGATTTTGATTTAAGTCATTTAAAGTTAAATCGTTTGACACGATACCAGCTCTTGATTCGCCTGCATCAAGATTTCTGGAATAGGTGGCATCGGGAGTACCTGCACACTTTGATGCAGAGAAATAAGTGGTGCGAGAATGAAAATAGTTCTGTCACGGTCGGAACTATGGTGGTGATTGTTGATAATCAAACCCCTCCACTAAAATGGAAGTTAGGTAGAATTATAAAAGTTTATCCCGGTTCGGACGGTATTATTCGCGTCGCGACGGTGAAAACTAATGATGGAGAAGTCCAGAGACCTCTGAACAAGCTCTGTCGCCTCCCTACTTTCGAATGTTGATAAAATACCTCCCCTAGGTATTTTATGGCGCGCGGGATGTTTAATCTTGCCGAGCCTTGTAAATATAGATAGGTTTAACATTTAAAAATACCCTGTATTTAGAATATTTAATTTAATTTCTTCCGGGCGCTGGTATGCTGTTTTTTGCGAAAAAGAAACCGCGTCTTATCTTTTATAATTTTTTTGCTTTCGCGCGATATTGTTTTGGCAGTTGGCTTTCAGAGTTCGTCGCATAAAGCAATTCAGCAATTTTATTTATTTGTGTGCTATTTTTACGTGCCGATTTGGACATTGACTTTTTGGAATACCTTTGTGATTTTGGAAAATAGGAGAACAGAGTGTGGCCACACTGGAAGAACACCGGCCATACAGGGGTAAGTCGATTGCCATTACTCGTTGGGTTTATTCTTACTTTCTTAGCCGACCGATTATTTTTTAACCACCCCCGAAGGGCAGGACCGGCCAGCCCTACAGTCTAATGGTGTAACAGCTTCTGAAATAGAAAAATGACGAATTGTCGAAAATATGCACTAATTTATCGCAATTGATGAAAATTGTTTTAAATATCGAAATGATATGGTACACCACTGAACTTTTGTTTTGTTTGTTTTGATTCCTACTCGCTTTGTTTACTGAATGACCACGCTCTAGACACGTGTCACACCGACGACTTTCGATGCGATGCGAAAATTCAAGGCCGTTGTTTGGCTTGGCCACAGATTAGGTAAATAATTATTAATACCGTCGTATGGATTTATTATTTAAAATAATTCGGCTCGCAAGGAACACTTTATGTTAGTCCACGGTTAGAAAAACGTTAAAGGCAATGGACTGTATAAATTTTAATTAATGATAGCGCGAACAAACATAAATATTGATATAAAATTACGAAATAATCAAAACGTCCATAGGAAAAATATTGGTGGCACACAACGGTAATCAGACAAATGCAGCCAAATTCTCCACTTCCAAGGGGCCCCTGATGGATCTAATGATGTCACCACGTAGCTGAAGGGTTGAAGTTTCTAGTTCTACTTCAGTACACAAAAATCGAGCACTTTCAGGTGTAGATATTTGAAATAGTTGGAGAACGAAATTAACACGCCTTTTTCTCTAGGCGATTGACAAGGATCTCCCTGGTTGTTGGTGCGCATGTCCAAATACGCGGAATGCGCTTTGTCCTTCATACAGTTGTGTGTTTTTAAAAATATATATAAACAACCGCGAAATTTAGCGGGAGCTAACAGTTATATTATATCACACGTACACCATAACTATGGTACCTAGTGTGAGCTTAGGTACCCCTATATTGGCACAGTATTTTTTTTTCATAACAGAGATGTTCTGAGAATACTGTTTTAGTAAAATAAATGTTTCGAAAAGTACTGCATCCGTAGTATGCTTGTATAGGACTATACTACCATAACAAAAACATTTCATGTAAAAAAAGCCAAGTACGCGAAAGTGGGATTCCGTAAAAATAATTGAAAGGTTCTTACTAGTTTGGAAATGTTTTTTTAAACTTTGCTATTCCATCCAAATTTCTTTATGTTTAATTTAACACTGTGCCTAAACTCCATATCATAGTTTTTGAGATAACTTTTTGAAACTTATCAGCTGTTTACCATAACAAATAGTATAGCTCAACGAAAAAAAGTTGTAAAAACCTGTAAGAGTCATTTGCATTTTGCAGCCAATGAGTGGAGGGATTGTTAGCTCTATACAGATCTACGACTGTGCAAAGTTTGAGTTTCGTAGCTCATTCCGAAGTAGAGTTTTAGATAGGTCAAACATGGTCTAAAATGTTTCAAGATAAGAAGAAGGTAGTGTAGTTTCCGCGCGAACTTGGCGGGGCATTGGGGTGCCCCCAGATACTTAACATTTTAGGCTGATTTTCAAAATAAAAGTAAAGTTTCCTAAGGTGGCCTTATTCGGGACGGGAATTTTTTCATTGGATATAGGTAGTGTTGTAAAATTTCCAGAAATATATTTTCAGAAATATTTCCGGAAATATTTCCTGAAAGATTGGAAATATATGGAAATATTAGAAATATATGATATATTAAAAAAATCAGAAAAATTATTATATTTATTTATAAAATCAGAAAACACTGGAAAACGCAGAATGAACACACATCAGTAGTTATTCTTCAAACAAATATACAGAAATAAGGTCAAATTTGTACAACAAAAATCTCATTCTTGACACTACAATATTCACTATAAAGTCGAGCAAGAGGCATATCTTCATCGCTGTCATCAGCATCACACTCAATAACATCGTCTTGCCAGTCTACTTCCTCAAAATCTTCAATAGTATCAGAAATAAAAATTCTTCTATAGTAAGTTTGATGCTTATAAGGGCCTATATTTAAATTACGTAATGCTCATGGGGGGGGGGGGGGGTTGGCCTTGCGTAACACTTCAATGTTATTTTAATGTCGTTTTCCTTGAAAATGCGTTAAGAGAGGGGTGGGGGTCGAAAATCCTGAATTTTTGCGTTGCGTAATTTAAGAACGCTTAAGGTTACAACATATGAAAAATATTTTTTTTTAAATATTTCCAATATTTCCGAAACACCTTCGGATATTTCCAATATTGTCAGGAATGCAAATAACCCCTGACTGTGCCGTGCCACTGTACGAAACCATCTTGGAAAAGCGACAAACACAATTATGGTTCTGTTGAGATAAGAAAGTGGTTCCGTCTCCCTCCAAAATAGAAAACATTTGGTTGCCGCCTACCACACAGCAGATGGTTATGGCGAGAAAAACTATTAAAAAGTCTAGAGTGGGAGTCGTAATGGTTGAGCGTGGGGATACAGCAAGTAGCGAGAGGGTTTTCCCTTTAAAGTGATTGGACATGGAAATACTGTGAGATAAGAAAATGTTGTCTATAAAATGTATTTTATCTCTGTTTTTGTTTAGCTTATCTTGTTAAGCTCATTAGCTAGAATGTAAAGTAAATTTTAGGATTATCAGCAACGCCACTGACTTGGTTCCTCCAAGCTCTTTAAAGAAGGGATAATGGATTATTTATGTCCAACCTACCCTTTATAAAAACCCAAACTTTGAGAAGACAAGTCGGTAGTTACATTCTAAGTTTTGTTGAATTTAACTAAAACCTCTAAAATTAATTGTCAGTAAAGAAACATAAGATTTTTATATTTAAAGAATATTTTGAAGTTTGTTATTTTGGTAAGTTAAAGTTTTATTTTAATATTTTGGGTCTTGTTTGTTTTATAGGTCATAAGAAAAGTCTCGTAACAATTTGTAAATTGCAACAGAGTTTTATTTTGTATTCATTAAAGTTTGTAACGTTTTTAAAACTGTTTCATATTTATTTTATTCACATAAGAGATCTATTACGGTACCCTCGTTCAAGGGTTCGATTTAAAATAAAATCCTACCCGACAAGTTGGTGGAGGCTTGAGGCTTGTGTGAATAAGATTTTGCAAATAATTTTGTAAAATTAATCTTTTTAAAAAATTATTTTTGCTTTAAAAATTTATAATTTTTTGCTAATAATTTTTTATTTATCAGTTTATTTTTAATTATTTATTATTCATCAATTTGATTTTTTTTAAATAAAATTTATTTTTAAATCAATGTTAAGACTATAAGACAAGCAAACCCTGTACCGAATTCCGACCAGGTAAAACTGAACTTCTTCAAAACTTGGAGGGCCCAAAGTTGTGCTACCCCCTGGTCCGCATTCTATTTTTTTATATTTTTTAGAAATTCTAGAGGTTATTTTGATAGGGGTAATTTCAATACGCGCGTTATTTTTTTGTAATAAATAGAAATAGCCAATATTACAATTTGAGATATTAAAAATGAGACCGGGACCCCGGCAAAGCCAAAGTTTGTATCCCCAAATTTATGTGATTCCTCCTCAGAGATTAATGCTCGTGATTTTTTTTTTGGAGCATTTTGAAAGATGTGCAGGTCCAAAGTTTTTGGACAGAAAAAGAAAAATTAATCTATTTGGCACTTATTTAGTATACGTGGCTTTTACTTGGTTTCAAAAATATAAAGAAAAAGTAGAAAATCATAATAAAAAATGGAAAAATACGCCAGATATGCGATTTTTTAGAAAAATTTGGCTCAGTTTTTTACAAAAGTGAATTAAAAATTTGTTTATTAAATACAAAGCAAAAAGAGAATATTAATTATTAACAAATATTTGTGACGAATATGACGAATCTATGACTTTTTCTAATGTTTTGGAATATTTTGATAATGATAATGATATACTCACGAGTTATTATATTTTGCCAAAAGAACCTTCGACGGACCCAGATGATGTTTTGAATTTAATAAATCGCTTGAGTGCAACAAAGTTTAATAGCACATTAGTTATTAAATTTTGTTTACATTTTTTGCTTTATGAACTTTTTTTATATATATTTGTAGTATATATTTATAAAGGTATCAAGCACACAACACAACTTCAAAAATTTTTAAATGTTCAATTTTGTTTATTTTTTCTGTAAATTAAGGTTACTATTTTTAAAATAATTATCTAAGGTAAAATTTTCGATTAGAATACATTCATAAATTTTATTATTTTAGTATTTTTTATATTTTAAGACGTGCTTTATTGTTATCATGTTGAAAAATAAGCACGCATCTCTTACTTAAATTTCGAAAATCCAAGAACTCTAAAACAACAAAGTTGAATTACTCTTTGTAAAAATTTTAAAAAGTTAAAAAAAAAAATTATTTTTTAATATTTAGAAGCGAATGTAAGCACATTAAAAAAAAAATTGGTACAGAAACACTTAAATTTATACTTTTTATTTATTGAACGCGATTTTTTGTAAATATTTCTTATGCAAAACACCCACTTCTAACTTTGACATTCGGTAAGACAATATTTCGAAAATACGAAAAAATTATATTTTAAACAACAAAATTGGTATTGGAATGAAAAGGAAAAAATAAGATTTGTCAGTTTATGAAAAACCAAGTACAAGTTAAGATTTCATATTATGTTTTTGTTAGCCACAAAAGACCCGCTTGAGGTCGCATTGGAAAGGCTCTCGATAGCCACTTGAATAAATTAGACTTTCGTGTTCTAATAATTAAACTAGTGCCAAAACAAGAAGTTTTGCCGTATTTAATTATGCTTTCGTGAAATAAAGTACACAGATGGAGTGAAAAAAATGTCCCAAAAGCAATGTTTTTCCAAAACACGCATTTTTAAAACATTTTTGGTTTCCTTCTGTTGATGTTTTGAGGGTTGAGAGCTGCGGGACTGTACGCGCACTGGTCGTTTTATAAAATCTGGGTGCAAAAATCCTTAAAGGGACGATGTAAAAATATTAATTTTTCCGAGCCACACAAAGACAATATAGAGGATTGGCACTCACCTTTTCAGCTGTTTCCGTCGTCCAGAGGAGCTCCTCTCGCTGGCCCAGTCGTTGCAGTCGCTCCACACTAGAATCACTTGTTTGTGTAATGGTTTAGTTTGATTTTCTAAGAATGTTATTGGATTTTTTGGTTAATAGAATTTATCACCATGCTGCGTGGTGATCTCGATAGAATACGACAGACGAATCTTTTTTTGGTTACGCCTTTTTGCGCAGATTCATTTTCCGTAGATGGCGCTGGCGTTTTGCTTGTGCCAATCAAATTGAAATTGTGTGGGTTTTCCGAATACGAGAATTTGGCGCAAAATTTGAATTTAAAATTAAAGTTGCACGAACATTTTCCGCCCACTTAAAACGAAGTTTTACATTGAGATTAATTGAATAAACAAATGGCTATATAAAAAGAATATAAGTTAATTCAAAACCTTAAAGGGTAGGTAATTAAATCCGTTTTAGGTTTATAGATCAAAAGAAAAAAAAATGAAAAAAAAAATATATATATATATATTCTAGATAACGACACACGAAACAAAAGAAGTTGCTTGGGAGTTTAGTGCGCATCTAAAGGTAGTGGGCACAACTTGACCACGGGACGAGTGAAAAGTCCGTGTTGTGTTTTAACAGTAGCAACTCGAATGTGATTATCCCGACCAGGATGTACAGATACTATTCTACCCAGCAACCAGTGTAATGGCGGCCTAGTTTCATCCTTAATTAATACAAGCGTATCTAGCTTGATTTCAACCGAAGGGTCCGACCACTTAGAACGCTGTTGTAAAGTATTTAAGTACTCGAGTTTCCAACGCTTCCAGAAATCGGCATGAATTCGTTGGATAAGTTGCCAACGATTAAGGGTATTAACTTTAAGGGTAGAAAGGTCAGGATCAGGACACGAATTAAGGGGTTCCATTGTGAGGAAATGACCCGGAGTCAAAGACGTAAGATCGTTTGGGTCAGAGCTTTGCTCACAAAGGGGTCGAGAATTGAGTAATGCCTCTATTTGGGCGAGGAGAGTATAGAGCTCTTCGAAGGTTAGTATCTGGTCACCGATGACCCGATACAAATGTGTTTTTATAGATTTGACTCCTGCTTCTGCTAGACCATTTAGGTGGGGGGCTCCCGGACTATTAAGACACCATTTGATTTTTAAGCTCTCAGAAGCTAATTTCGAAAGATTATGGAGCTCCTTAATAGCCCCAACAAAGTTTGAGCCTCTATCACTTGTGATTTGGACACAAGTGCCACGTCTAGCGACAAAGCGTCGTAAAGCAGCGATGCACGCCTCTGTGGTTAAATCCGAAACAAGCTCGATATGGATTGCCTTGACAGAAGTATCGACAAAGACTGCGATATATGATTTACCAACTTGTGCTCCACGACGTCTCTGACCTACAAAGGTTTTGATTGGGCCTGCATAGTCTAAGCAAACGTGTGAAAAACATTTTAATTGTGACGTTCTAAAAGAAGGTAAATCCGACATGTACGGAGTATACGGTTTTGGTTTTAAGCGAAAGCAGGGAATACATTTCAATAAAACCCTCTGAATAGCTCGACGTGATGACATAATCCAAAACTTTTGACGAATTAAGTATTGGACTGTGTTTATTCCGGGATGTAAATTTTCGTTATGAGTTTGAATAATGATCAAATGGGTTAATCTATGAGATTTCGGCAATAATAAGGGATGTTTTGCCTCAAAGGAGAGTTGAGAATGCCGTAAGCGTCCGCCCACTCTAAGGAAACCCAATTCGTCCAAAAAGGGCGCGAGTTTACGAAACGGCTTAGGTAATAGCTGAGTATTTTGAATTTTTTGAATGATATCCGAAAAACACTCTTCTTGGACCCTTTTAACTAAAACAAGTAGAGCCTTGTGTAGTTCAAAAGCGGAAAAAATGCCGGATAAAGGGTCAACTGAGGTTTTTCGATTGTGAATAAGTCTTAGAAAATGACAAATGATTTTTTGAATGGTATTTAAATTGGATATTTTATCGATTAATCTATCAAAAAAGTTTTGATTTTGAATTTCTGCCGTCAGCACCACTGAATTTTCCGGTTTTTCTTCTTTGAGAACCTCGTCTGGAACTCCCAAAGAACGTTCATTTATAAACCTTTGAATTTGCCACTCCGTAGTGGGCAAGGTAATCCATGGAGGGCCGTGAAACCAAAGAGGGTGATTTATTAAGTTATTGGGCGCCAACCCTCTGCTAGCGCAGTCGGCAGGGTTCTCGAGTGAAGTAATGTGATACCATGGGACTTCGGGGATTGTTTCTTGAATACGACTTACGCGGTTTGCCACAAAGGTCTTCCACTTGTGAGGTGAAGATGTGACCCAATGAAGCGTGACCTGTGAGTCCGAGAACGCAAGAATTTCATCGATTACGAGTAATGATGAATAGGTGCGAATAACTAGTTCGAGTAAATCAGCTAATAGAGTAGCTCCAAGTAGTTCCAAACGTGGGATTGAAATAGTGTGTAAGGGAGCAACCCTTGACTTGCCCATGACTAGAGCAGTTTTGATAATTTTATTTGGTAATTCGACGCGAACGTATACGCAAGAAGCGTATCCTAGCTCGGATGCATCGCAGAAACCTAGCAATTGACATCGTTGAATATTATTCGAAAAAATATGTCTAGGTATACAAAGATTCGAAAGAGTGGTTAATTGATTATTGAATTGATTCCAAAGAGTTTTGATTGGATCGGGGGGTATTTCATCCCAATCAGTTTTGCATAACCAAAGTTTTTGCATAATCACTTTGGCTAAAAATGAAACAGGCGATAAGAAACCTATAGGATCCCAAATTTTAGCGATAGCCGATAAAATATTCCTTTTGGTGCAAGGTTTTTCACAAGGGGTACAAGAATAGGTAAAAGTATCTGTAGAAGGGTGCCACTGAAGGCCCAACACCTTAATTGATGTTGAAGAATCGTCTTCAAAGGTAACAGGGATCTGACAATCGGCGGGCGACAAATGTGAAAGAAGTTTCGGATTATTTGATGCCCATTTTCTTAATTCAAATTTTCCCAATTTAAGCAACGCTATGAGATCTTTTTGAAGTGATAAAGCACCTTCTAGAGAGTTAGCTCCACAGCAAATATCGTCCATGAAAATGTTATTCAAAAGGACCTGGGATGCTTCAGGATAATTCTTAGCCTCCAGGATGGCTAGTTCTCTAAGAGTTCTAATAGCTAAATAGGGACTTGAACTAACACCAAACGTCACTGTATTAAGCCTGTATTCCTGCAGGGGTTCATTGGGATCAAATCGCCAAAG
This sequence comes from Aspidapion aeneum, assembly GCA_963576565.1. NCBI lineage: Eukaryota > Metazoa > Arthropoda > Insecta > Coleoptera > Brentidae > Aspidapion > Aspidapion aeneum. The sequence continues at coordinate 176,156,128 of OY755038.1, read as the reverse complement.
TAGCCTTTGGTAGTCCCGATGAATTGGATTAATTTGAATTTGTAAAAAGTGCTGTTTTATATCAGTCAAAAATACGATAGAATAAAATCTGAATTTTAATAGAATTTCGGAAATATCGGCTTGTAATTTTGGTCCTATTAAAAGAGTTTCGTTCATGCTTAGGCCTTTCGAACCCTTAATCGAGGGGTTAAAAACCACCCGGAGTTTAGTCGTTGATTTGTCAAGACGAAGGACTCCGTGATGTGGTAAATAAGAACATAACTGAGGTCTAGGTTCGGATCTTGAAATTAAAGACATGTGCCCGTTTTTGAGATATTCTCTCATAAAATCCGAGTACATACTATAGAAATTTGAATTTTTTATTAAGCGAGATTCGAGAGACAAAAATTGACGGTAGGCCACTGAATATGTGTCTCCTAGGTCAGGAGGGTCAATGTGACGAAAAGGCAAATTTACCGTAAATCGGCCCGAAATATCTCTAGTGGTAGTTTTTTGGAAAATCTCTTCACATCTTTTTTCTTCGGGTGAGAGAAACGTTTTTGACTTAATTGATTCTAGTTCCCAAAATCTGCGAATATTAAAGTCGAGAGACTGCTCACAGGAAGTAAAGTACGAATTGACTTGAGGTGAAATATTTATGCTTTGAGTTTGGCCCATCAAGACCCAACCAAAAACTGTCTCAAAAGCGGAGGGTAGGCCGTGAGGTCCTGGAATTCGTCCTGATTGGACGATTTCTGTGTAAAGTTGTGCACCTAAGAGTAAGTCAATTGGACCAGGGTTGTAAAATTGGTTATCTGCAAGCTTTAGATTTGAAATATGACTCCAATTGGATGAATCTACCTGTATTGAGGGCATATTCGAACAGAGTTTCGGTAAAACGAAGACTTGAATAGAAAAGGTAGGCTCTTGTTGGCCTAGGGCTCGAATAGTGCAAGTAGAAATGCCGTTAGTGGCCGATGAAGATTGATTTAGTCCCAGAACAGGGATCGAAATTTTGTTTCTTGGCAAGCCTAACCTGTTAAGACAAGCTTCGCTTATCAGGTTAGCTTGGCTACCGCTGTCCAGAAGTGCTCGGACAGGTTGGTAGTTACCCCGACTATCCAGCACCTCTAATTTTATAGTCGCTAGAAGCACTGTCGTACGGGGCGTCAAGGTGGATAACGAAGAGTATTGATTTGTAGATGTATTTGGATTCGAATTGATTTGAATTGAATTTGAACTGGGTTGAACAAAACTAGGGTTCTGTTGGCTAAGACTTGAATTTGAATTCTGATACGATAAGTTTGTGCCTGTGCTAGGCACGGCCACTTGATTTGAATTAAAACTTTGATTTAAGTTCGAATTTTGATTTGAATTTTGGCTTGAATTAACAAAGGATTGACTTGAATTCTGACGGATTGAATCTGTCGTTTGCGATAGATGAATAAGACTATGGTGCCTATGTCGACATACCCTGCAGTTGTAGGTACTACTGCAGTCAATTACTTGATGATTTGAACGTAAACAGTTGATACATAACGATTGTTGTTTTACATAAGTAAAACGATCTGAAGGAGATTTGGAAATAAAAACACCACACTGCGAGAGTGGATGAAAAGAATTATTGCATAATTTGCACTTATAGGGTTGTTGGTTTTGTCGAAATTGAATATTGGATTGTTTATTTGCTACTTGTGAGTGCGTATGCGCTAAAAAATTTGATGGAGGGCTTGATTTGTACTGATTATTTGAATAAGAATTATATTTTTGGTTACTAGAATTCGAATAATTTGGTTTTTGCTGTTTTGAAGTCGAAGGTTGCATTTGCGTATTTTGGGGAGATAGCTGTACTGTTTCAAGAGCACGGCATTGGTTAATAAGAAACTGAATTAGATTTTGATATGTTGGAATCTCGGTAGTACTATACTTTAATTCGAAAGCGGTTCTTGTGGTTTGATCGATTTTTGATAATAAAATTGAAAATAAACAAAAACACCACGACGTTACTGGAAATTCAAGATTTTCGAGCGCCGCAACATTCTCGGAAAAGGTATCTACCAAGACTCTAAGATCCTTTGCTGACTGGTTTCCCTTTAAAGAATTTGCATAGTAGATTGAGTTCCAGTAGGTACTGGCTAAAAGTCTTTTATTTTGATAGCGATCTGTTAATACCTTCCAGGCGATTGCGTAATTACTTGCCGTTAATTTTATAGAGCTTAAAATATTAAGTGGTTCGCCCTCAAGGAAGGTTAGCAAATGTTGAAATTTCCTTATATCGGAATAATTAGAGTTTTCGTGAACCAAACAAGAATAAACATCGTAAAAGGTTGGCCACTTTTTTACGTTTCCATTAAAGCAAGGTACCTTTAAAGGGCCCAGATCATCGCTACGTGAATAGTGTGAAGTTGCGGGGGTGAAATTTGAATGAACTGAATCGGAACATAAACTCGAAAAAAGAACTTTAGCTTGGTGGTAGAATAGATCCGTATCTTTCCTAATTTTGTCTTGTACTTCGAACTCATCATCGTCGTCGTCTTTCAAGAGACCTATGATGTCATTATGAATGTTTTTAAATTGTTCATAGTGATCATCTAACGATTCGTAAAACGCCTTAAAAATTGGCAAGGAAGAACTATCTGATTTAGCTTTTGTTCCCAAGTTATACGTTTCCGTAATACGAGATATTGAAACTTTGCGTTGATTCTCAAGCTTTTTTAACGACATATTGTTAATTTAAAAAATTAAAAATATTTAAAAGGAATAAAACTAACACTTGACCCCTATTGACTTTAATCAGTCCAAAAGAGTCCGACAGCATATATTTTATTATCGATTTCTCGAATAAATGCAAAAACTTGCTGTTATCCTAGGTCGCGATTTTTCTCCCAAATAAATGCACAGAAAACAAATTGTACCTACTACCGTTTACTTATAATTTACAGGTAAATACTAATTCTACCAGATGTGTTTGTTTACCTGTTAAATAAGAATAAAGCATTCAACTCACAAGCACTTTTGTTGTTTTGAATAACTATAACATATTATTTAAACAAATAACTATTATTTAAACAAATTTCGATTTTTGAATCCAAACAAACGACGTACGAAGTGCCAATTTCGGCTGTAATGAAATGTGGGTGGAGCCACCGTTAAGCCACGCAAGGGGGGACGGAACCTCCTTTCTAAACCGCACACGGCAACAAATGAACCAAAATGGCGAGGCGAAAAAATCTAATATTTCTAGCAAACAAATTTTAAAAAACTATCTGGGTCGTGGGACCAGAAAATGTTGATGTTTTGAGGGTTGAGAGCTGCGGGACTGTACGCGCACTGGTCGTTTTATAAAATCTGGGTGCAAAAATCCTTAAAGGGACGATGTAAAAATATTAATTTTTCCGAGCCACACAAAGACAATATAGAGGATTGGCACTCACCTTTTCAGCTGTTTCCGTCGTCCAGAGGAGCTCCTCTCGCTGGCCCAGTCGTTGCAGTCGCTCCACACTAGAATCACTTGTTTGTGTAATGGTTTAGTTTGATTTTCTAAGAATGTTATTGGATTTTTTGGTTAATAGAATTTATCACCATGCTGCGTGGTGATCTCGATAGAATACGACAGACGAATCTTTTTTTGGTTACGCCTTTTTGCGCAGATTCATTTTCCGTAGATGGCGCTGGCGTTTTGCTTGTGCCAATCAAATTGAAATTGTGTGGGTTTTCCGAATACGAGAATTTGGCGCAAAATTTGAATTTAAAATTAAAGTTGCACGAACACCTTCAATGATTTTTTTCAAAACATAAAAGGTTGAACTAAAGTTCATAAGGAACTGCAGCGCCACAGGCAATACATTTCTTAAAAAGCTCATATAAAATTGTATTTTTAAAAATAGTTGTTTTAGAGTTATTAAAAATAAATCTTAAAAAAGAAATGAAGGATGGATTTGTGAAAAATTGGTAAATAACATAACCTTAAACTGAATTAGTAGAACTTTGTTTTTAATTGGCGCACGAAAAAAGTTTTGGAAAATACTTATATAAAAATAGAATAGCAATATCGCTATATCTTTTAAACAATTTTTCTATTAATGTACTAAACTTTTTAGGTATAAAAAGCGATTTCGTGGAAAATCACAGAATATTTTTCTTGTTTTAAAATCTGGACATAAAAAGAAAGTCACGGTTTTTAGTGACAAGGATAGAAAATATCGGCAAAATGTTTATACAGGGCGAATTTATAAAATAGGCAGAAGACCAAGTTAGAAATTTTATTTTATTTAAAAAAAAGATTAAATCAGTCAGTCGGAATTTAAAATTTCGGAGTATTAAAAATGTTAAGTGCTTTGAATGTCAATTTTTTAAGTCAGTTAAAGTCGCAACAAGAAAGGAAGGTAAAAACATATTGTAAATTTAGTTGTTTTCATAACTACTGCTCAGCGCTGGGAAAAATTAAAAAAAAAACTTGAAATAAGTTATAACTTATTATCCATAAAAAATTATTTTAATATTTTTTCCTACAAAAAATAACATAAAAACGACTTACATCGGTATCTCCAAGAAAAAATTAATTCTTTCGATGGATGGTGCATACAGGATTCAAGTGTAATGTAGAACTTCAACATAATGTTTATCCACTTATTTTCACAATTTTTTTAAAAATATTTTTAAATTTATTTTAGCATAAACACAGATACTAATATAATTTTTTTTCTTAGGTTGACACGTTTTACAATTTTGGAGATTACACACATTACACATACATAAATTACCGAGCAGAACGATTTACGTTTTATTTTATTTTTTTCAATAACCGTCACGACGTTACCGACCTTTGATGCCAACTTTTTGGCAGAACACACGTTATAATTTAACATCTGGAAGGACGAAAAGCGACTAAAACATACTTATAACTCACACAAGTACCACAGAACACGCAACAAATGGGTAACCTGTGCAAGTAGGGACTTTTACAGGAACAACGAAATACAGGGCGAGTGAAAAAAATTAGTAATTAAAAAAAATATATGTTTTTTGATATTTTCTGAAAAACATAAAGCTAAATATACAAAAACAGCAAGATTTAAAAGGGTACGTTTTGCGCATGCCCCAATAGAGCATATCTCTTAGCAATAAAAAAAACAACATTTTTTTAGTGCTACTGTACATTATTTGGCATACCAGTATGAGCAATGGCCAGTGTTCAAATTGGTTAGCTCAACTAAATAAGCACGCAATGACCCTTCAGCTTCACTCGTAGCTGAGAAAACGAACAACTAATCAGTTTGCACAAAAAGTTTAACTGTTTTATATAAAATTTAATCTTTAGCATAAATTTTGTCTCAAAAGATCTTTTGGCATTTAAATAAATTTTACTAAAAAGAAAAATATTTTTTTTTATTTTAATTTTTCGAGAAATGGGCTAAGCATATTTTCAAAGACACCCATTTAAAACAGGACTATTGTGCCAATGTCAAATTAGGACAATATATTAAAAATTCAAATAGCACATAAATAACTGTGCAGATTTTTTAATACATAATATTAGCTCAAAAGATTAACCTAAAGCTATTTAACTCAACTATCAGCTTTATTAACCAAAAAGTTAATTTTTGTTGAAAATTAAAAAGTATTTATACCAAGATTTTTTTAAATTATTAAAGATATTACAATACCTATTTTCTTAATAAAGAACATTTTTTTAACATGTAATATTTCCTGATGAGAGACTCTGTATTTGTTAAAAGTAATTAACAAAAAATGCTAAATTTGCAGTTTGATATACATATACAGATTAAGTTTCGTTCTCATCTTAATGAATTCATTCTGTAGAAGTGAGAAGCTAAAAATCCGTGAATTGACTTACATTAAGACCACAGAGCTTTGGTTTGAAAATATAACACAATGGTTTATTGTTTATTTATAAAAAATAATTTTATACTTTTGTCCCTTGAATAAGTAAAAGATATAAAAATATTATATTGGGTACATTTTGTTTAAAAATATAGCTGCAGCTGCTCTTAAAAATATAAAGCTTATATTTCTATAATATTTTGAAAATTTGAGGAGATGTTATTTTATTGATTTGATGTTATGCATGCATGTTTGTATTTTGGCGGGGATACGATTATTTAAAACTTTGGAGAAAATTTTTTGTTCCTTGCAAGGTGAAGATACATGATGAAAATACATGGTGAAAATACCAGGTGAACATACAAGATGGACTTTTTTCTTTCACTTACAAGGTGAAAATACAAGGCGGATTTTTTTTCTTTCACATACAAAAAAAAAGCTATATAGCGATAGCAAACGATTTTGCTAATTACCTACTTAAATAGTCTTAGGTAATGCGCGCGCATCATATAAAATATTTATTTGGTTAAATATGTGTATTAAATATTTTGAAAATATGAGAGAGATATTTTTCTTGGAAAATATAAATAACTTTTTGCTTATAATTTTGTGAAAATAAGCAACAAGTGATATTTGGAAAATTAGTTTTTAAATACTCTGTTGGCAAGACCCAAATTAATTATTTTGAAAAGGAATATTTGAATACTTTTATTATAGTTAATTTTGTATTCGTACTATTCAGGACATATTTATTTTAAACAAAATGTATTTTTTTTGCAAATGTAAATGATTTAATATTTTGATAATTTTGTACTAAGTAATTTTATAACTAAACATAAAGACATTTTTTTAAATATTGTAAAGACAACAACATTATCTCTCATATTTTGAAAACAATCATCGGTATAAGCTCAGAACTAATGCCTCACTTTTGTTACATGTCAATGGTGCACAACACACGAAAGCAGCCTAAAAACTCCCAGCATTTGATATCAGTACCACAGTAAAGATGAATGGTTCCAAAGTTTGGTTATAGTCAAATCCAAACAACCCTTAGACCATATAACGTCAGGTCGTCGAGGTCGCCGACAAATTGGTGGGGGGCATATGTCAGGAATGCAAATAACCCCTGACTGTGCCACTGTACGAAACCATCTTGGAAAAGCGACAAACACAATTATGGTTCTGTTGAGATAAGAAAGTGGTTCCGTCTCCCTCCAAAATAGAAAACATTTGGTTGCCGCCTACCACACAGCAGATGGTTATGGCGAGAAAAACTATTAAAAAGTCTAGAGTGGGAGTCGTAATGGTTGAGCGTGGGGATACAACAAGTAGCGAGAGGGTTTTCCCTTTAAAGTGATTGGACATGGAAATACTGTGAGATAAGAAAATGTTGTCTATAAAATGTATTTTATCTCTGTTTTTGTTTAGCTTATCTTGTTTAGCTCATTAGCTAGAATGTAAAGTAAATTTTAGGATTATCAGCAACGCCACTGACTTGGTTCCTCCAAGCTCTTTAAAGAGGGGATAATGGATTATTTAGGTCCAACCTACCCTTTATAAAAACCCAAACTTTGAGAAGACAAGTCGGTAGTTACATTCTAAGTTTTGTTGAATTTAACTAAAACCTCTAAAATTAATTGTCAGTAAAGAAACATAAGATTTTTATATTTAAAGAATATTTTGAAGTTTGTTATTTTGGTAAGTTAAAGTTTTATTTTAATATTTTGGGTCTTGTTTGTTTTATAGGTCATAAGAAAAGTCTCGTAACAATTTGTAAATTGCAACAGAGTTTTATTTTGTATTCATTAAAGTTTGTAACGTTTTTAAAACTGTTTCATATTTATTTTATTCACATAAGAGATCTATTACGGTACCCTCGTTCAAGGGTTCGATTTAAAATAAAATCCTACCCGACAATATTTCCATTTCCATAGAAATATTTCTAACGGAAATATTTCCATTTACATCATTAGATATAGGTGCATACATAATAGTCTTTGGTACGGTAAAACTTTCAAAAAAAATTTACATACATTCTAAAAAAATAGTTACGTTTATCATCTTAACTTTCCGCAAGTGTGCACAGGGTAGCACGCCTTCAGACACCTATAACCAAATTGCTATATTCTGTAGAGTGACCAGATTTTTTTCCCAAAAACAGTAGGTCGAGATGGTCCCATTTAAAAATGAAAAAAATCCACCAAACGCAAGCCAAATAAAAGGGTGGTGGTAGATTTCAAAAATTGGAGTTTATAAGATATATAAAAATGTTTGAAATCGGAGCAACTTTTTTTTTACGAAAAAATTAGGATCACCATAGCTCACACTCCTTATAGTACAGTGGGGACTCGATAATCCGGATCAATTAAAACCGGGCCGATCCGAATTAACAAGGAGTCCGGATTGTTGAGGACATTTTTTTAATAACCAAAAATGTAATATCCTATCCGCACTCATCCACGTACCACTTCAAAAGTAGTACTTTCCGCACGCGAGTAAAAAAACATACATGGATTACTAAAGCACTGAATACAAAGCCTTTAATTTTTCCGAATATCGCGGATTGTTGGTGTATCCACCATACTCCAGAGCTAATGCTTTTCCTGTAACGCTATCACTTTTTAGTTCATCAGAAATCTCTGACTTTTTTGTGGTTAAAGTTTTATTTTTCCTTTTGATTCGACCAATTCTAGTCACGACCGTGTCCTATAACCTTGCCCTTGCCCGAAAAGCTATTTGAGAACTTCTGAATGCGGCCTTTAACACCACACGCCGCATCAAACCAGCCAAATGACATGTTAAAACCTGCATTATTATGTGAATTATAAAGTATTTTCTGGAAAAAACGCGAGTCCGGATTATTGAATCAATTAATATCCGGATAACTGAATACCTCTATGGACTGCTGAGGCTATCCGGACTACCAAAGCATCCGGAAAATCGCATGTACGGATTATCTAGTCACCACTGTATAGTAGTAGTTAGAGTCCCTGTATGTGACAGATATTCCGCCAATATCTGTCACATACAGGGACTCTAGTAGTAGTGTGAGCTAAAAATGCTAACTCTTGAAAAGCATTAGAGTGCATATTTAGACCAACTGGCGCGTATTTTCGGGGCTAAAATGGTGGATAGTGGGCTACAATTACAACGGGCCCAGCAAGGTGACCTCAGTGCAAATAAAGAAAATATATGTATACAGTGTCCCCCATAATGTTCGCGACATATTGGAAAAAATTTTGTTTGTAAGTTTATGGAAAAAAAAAATTATATACGATCGGTTCGGTCTGCTTGTTGAATAACCTAGAAAGACATTTTGACATTAGTCACGTGATCACTGCCATTACGGTAAATTCAAAAAATTAGTCACGAAAACCCTAAAAGTGAGGTTAGATGGCAAAATATCGAAAAAAGTTATTTGAAAAAAGTGTTTAGAATGTCATTTTAGCGTCCTCTATGAAATTTGGAGCAATAATAATAAAGAATAAGAAATACCCTATTTTTGGGCCCAGCCTTATTATTAATTAATTTTAGACAGATTTTATTATTGAAATAGTTCAAGTAACGCAATATTTAATGGGCGAAGGTAAAATGATTCCAAAATCTTTATTAAAGTTATTCATAAAAATTTAATTAAAAATATCCGATTGGCATATGCACGTTTCTTGTCGCAATGGCATTTTGTTTTGACAGTTTGTAAGGCTTCCGTGAATTCAGTATTAATACCGTAGATAATTTTAACATCGGTACAAAATCTAGTTGTGCTCGAAATGGCGCAACTTTTTTTTCTTACCGATTCCGAAATATCCATAATGCCCCATGTAGTTGTTTTTTTCCGGGACACCCTGTATATATAAAACCAGCTACCCTAACCCGTAACTCATAATTTTTCCTAAAATTTTCTTGAACCTTTCCAATATTCGACGTGTTTCGTAATTTATGGACGACCCCGACACGTAGATGTGCCAAAGACATGCATTTTCCGGTTTGCGTACAAGATAGTAGTCCAACTTAAACAACTTCCTAACCTAACTAAAATTTATTTAAAATAGTAAATTTTGAAATTTACAAAGAGTGGAATTAGTTTATTAATAACATTAGAATACTCCTATATCTACTAGGTGCAAATATAATAAAAATATCTTAAACCCCTCCTGTCTCTGTTCAATCTAACATTTGACAGTTTAAAGAAAAAACAATGAAAGTCAATGTCGGAAAAAACAAGAAAAACTCATATAATTGCTGGAAAACGGACCTTTTGGGGACATATTCTGAAGCAAAAAGGATAAAGGTATGTAAAAATATACAAAATGTCCCTATAATAATAGATTAAAATTTTTCCTAGCTTACTAGATACTTTGGAGATTGGCCTTTGATCAATCTCTTGTTCAAAGTCAGAGATTGATTGGTCAATTGTGCATGAAATCGACCCCCCTGGTATCAATACAATTTATGTTTTTTAATACAATAATTGCGATCCCAAATAGCGGATTTCTTTATTTTTAAACCGATTGGTCGCAAACTTAAAAGTTTTCAGTGCTTGAGATCACTTAAAACAGTTTTATTCTCAAACTTTAAAAAATTTTAATGGCGGATCCAAAATGGTTGAATTTCTTATTTATGAACTGATGTGTATCAAATATAGAAAATGGCGGTGTTTCAAGTCACTGAAAATGATTTTTGACTTAAACTTATAAAAAATTCAAAAAGGCGAATTCAAAATGGCGGACTTTCTTATATACTAACCGATTTGTCTCGAACTTTAAATATTACATTGCATAAGATCATTCAGTACAATTTTTTACTCCAACTGAACAAAATCAAAATGGCGGATATATAGAAATTGGCAGTACTTCAAGTCGCTGAAAACGATTTTTGACTTAAATTTATAAAAAATCCAAAATGTCGGACTCTAAGAATCAGAAAGTCCGCCATTTTGGATCCGCCAATTTGATTTTTTAAATTTAAGTTAAAAATTGTATTAAATGACCCTAGGCAATATAATATTTTAAGCTTGAGACAAATCGGTTAGTAAATAAGAAAGTCCGCCATTTTGGATTGACCATTTGAACTTTTTATAAGTTTAAGTCAAAAATTATTTTCAGTGTCTTAAAACACTGCAAGTTTCTATATTTGATACGCGTCGGTTCATAAATAAGAAAGTCCGCCATTCGACATTAAAATTTTTTTAATTTGAGAATAAAACTGTATTAAGTGATCTCAAGCACTGCATACTTTGAAGTTTAACACAAATCGGTTATTAAATAACAAAGTCCGCCATTTCGGTTTGGCCATTTTGATTTTTTTATAGGTTTAACTCAAAAATCATTATCAGCGACTTGAAACACCGCCACTTTTAAATCTTTTCAAGTTTGAGGATAAAACTGAAGTAACTGATCTCAAGTACTGCAAATTTTCAAGTTAAGACAAATCGGTTTAAAAATAAAGAAATCCGCCATTTTGGATCGGCATTGTTGTATTACAAAACATAAATCGTATTGTTACCAGGTTATTAGAACACTACACCAACCAAATTTCTACACTAGATTTAATGAATTTATCTCTACTTAACAAAACCCTTCAAGAAAATTGCGTAAAGGATTTTTCAAAGATGTTTTTGTATTAGTAATATATCTATTTTGTTTTTAATCTGCACATTAATTTAAAAAAAAAATAGTTTGAACCCCCTGGTTTTCACAGAGAGGCCGTTTTGCTTTAATAATTAGTTATCACTTAGCAAATTTTCATTTAAGTTTGAAGAAAAAGAGCCATAGCATTCATCTTTTTTGTGTAGCCATCCGTTTAAGTTGTTAGTATCGTCGGTATACTGGCAATATACACTTAGTCAAAAAAATTAGTTTAAAAAAATCCCATTTTAAAATCAGGAAAAACATTTTAAAATAGATTGAAATTTGTTCAAATTTGGTTTTTTCGGCCAGGTTTGATCATGGCTGGTTTTACATAAAGATAGGGTATTTTTCATTATGAATATGCAAATATCTCAAAACCGACAAAAATTGACTCAGTGGATATTGCCAGTATACCGACGATATAAGCTTTAATGAAATAGGTCAAACAATCATCTGTCATTGTTTTTACATGATATTTAGGATCACCCTGTATTTAGGGAAAACAAACCTTTAACAATACAACAGACTGATATACTGATATTTTGTCAACCAGCAGCTGCTGTATCCTTTTTGCTTTTATCGACAAAGTAAGGATTTTATTTATTTCGCACCAAATGAAAAATTCCACACAAAGGCGACCATTGAATTGTTGTGGAAATCTTCTTTTCATATGCAATGAAGAGTTGTCAGTTCATGCACATCCCGATTTTCCTCGAGTTTCCGGAAATGATTTAGATTCAGAATTTAAAAACAAAATTTGGCCAGTAAATGCGAATATTACATTCCTAAAATAATGTGAATATAATAACATGACAAGTATTTTCGTTAAATATTTCTCTCATTTCTCTCACAGTACTCAGATAGTCAACTGATTTAAACCGATCGATAATCGGGAGCTGTGGCAACCTGGCTTCTCGAGGCTCATGGTACGGTACCTCGGGAGCGTCATAAAGTAAGTGTAGCCCACCACTCATCTGGAGCACCAAATAGTAACTAAAATTACTATTCTTATATATGATCATCATATTAGTAGGGGAGACCGTGAAATTTTTTGGTACTTATATATATACATTAACAGAATTGTTCAGTGAGCAATTCTTAAAAAAAATGTCTATAGAAACCCTTCCGATTTTCCGATGGGTTTAGTCGCAAAATGCAAAATATGTTTATTAGTGAAAGCTATACTTAAGCTAAGTTTAAAAAATATTATGACTTATCTCTAAATATGTAAAATATCTCTGGCAAAATTGTCAAATATTTTCTTTTTTTTAAATGTAAAATTTAGTACCCGTAAATTAAAAATCAAACAAGTTTTCGTGGCTAATCGGGTAAAAGATAATGCTCACTAGAAATGTAAGGTGAGAAACAAAACCGTATACATAATTTAGCAAGGGTGTCACATTGACCAAGCAGTGTTCTGAGGAGTCTCATAAGGACGAAACAGTTAACTGCCAACACTTATTAGGTGTCTATTAGATCTTGGATCCCCGTGAGGTTAAGCTTTCGTGCTACCCACGGAAAAATACGAGAAAAACAAAAACCCTTATTTTCTTTTACCCGATTAGCCACAAAAATTTGTTTTATTTTATTTTTTGACAATTTTGCCAGATAAATTTTCTATACTTAGAGATTAGTCATACTACTTCTTATACTTAGTTTAAGTAAAGTTTTTACTAATAAACATATATTCATATAACCAATTTTGCTTAGAATTGATCAAGGAATAGTTTTATCGATGTTTGCTGACTAAGAAAATAAGTTCCCAAAATCATCACGGCCTCCTCTACTATATTCATTTCATATTTTTAACATTTCTTGGTATGTTCTAAAAAAAGTACACAGAAAAAAGTGTTTATTTGAACCAAAAAAATATTATTTGACTTAACCAAATTCGTTATTTCAATAGGTCCAAAACGACCTCTTGTTTGGTTCAAAAAAATATTTATTGTTTTCAAATAACTAATTTAGTCTCTTTAAATAAGATTTATTTGATGCGTTAGAGTTATTTGGTTTAATTGACAAACAAAAATACATTTAAATCAAATAATTTGAAATATTTAAACCATATACTACTAATGTATTTATTTGCAATAACAAGTTTATTTCAAACAAACAAATATGTTGGTTGGTAAAGATAAAATAATTCTTTAACATGACTGTTTTCTTTGATTAAAGTAAAAATATTTATTGTTTTCAAATAACTAATTTAGTCTCTTTAAATAAGATTTATTTGATGCGTTAGAAATATTTGGTTTAATTGACAAACAAAAATACATTTAAATCAAATAATTTGAAATATTTAAACCAAATACTATTAATTTATTTATTTGCAATAACAAGTTTATTTCAAACAAACAAATATGGTGGTTTGTAAAAAATTTCAAACAAACAAATATGGTGGTTTGTAAAAATAAAATAATTCTTTAACATGACTGTTTTCTTTGATTGCTTTAAAAAACTTATTACATCTTCATATAAATTAATTTGTTTAATATTCTAGGCATATTTTTTTGTCTTAATATTAAAATTTATTTAATAACTGACATTTATTAAGTAAATTTTTTAAATTATTTTACTTGATGTAAATAAATATTTGTTTAAACTTAAAATATATGTTGTTGAATTTCAGTAAATATTTCTGTGAGAACAAGAGTTAACTTATTTCACAATACAAAAACATATTTTCCAACAAACAAATAGGGTAGTTAGTAAACCTAAAATAATTGTTTGAAATTACCGTTTTCCTTGATTGTTTTAAAAAACTTATAGTTTTTTCTTAATAAATAATTTGTTTAATCTGCTAAATGTATTTTTTTGTCTTACTAACATAATTTATTTAATAACGAACTTTTATTAAATAAATTTGTAAAATTATTTTGTTTATTATAAATAAATGTGTGTTAAATTTAAGTAAATATTTATTATTGCAAGTTTTTTTCAAACAAACAAATAGGGTACTTGTTAAACCAAATATAATTGTTTTAAATGATTGTTTTCCTTGATGGCTTTACAAAATATTGCTTCTTATTTGAATTATTTTTTTAATATTCCTAATTTATTTTCTTGTCGTTTTAACAAAATGTATTTAATTAGATTAGACATTTAATAAACAGTTACATGGTTACCCGTCAGAATACTGCGTTGTACAAGTAAAAACAAATGTTTTGCACGAAAAAAAGTATTTAAATTCAAAAATAGGCAGGTAGGTACAAAAAACATGTAAAATTGTAAAAACGTTTAAAGGCAAATTAACATAAATTAACCAAATATGCATAAAACAAAAATACTTCCTAAATACTAATTAGATTATACTTGTGTAATCTTTTCGAAGGTATAAATAAGACCACTAACCTATATACAGGGTGACCCAAAAGCCTGAGACCCCCCTAATATCTTCGAAATCAAAATAAACAGAGAAGTCAAATTTCACATACTCAGATGGTTTGCAAAAAGTATCTTTTTTGATGCTAATATTGGAACCAGTCATTAAGGAGACGTAGCGAAGCCAGCGACGTGACTTTTTAAAATGAAATACCCTGTATATTTTTGCAATTTTGAATAAAGCTTTCCTTTCTGTTTCCAAAAATACCTAATATGCTACGTTTTTATGTAATGGTTTTTAAATAAAATGACAAAACCTTTTCATTAAGAGCAATGAGTTAACCAAGAAAAATTATCGATGACTCTTTGTCTACTTTACTCTTTTGTTTGTTTTTGTCATTTTATTTCAAAACTGTTAGAGAAAAAGGTATTAGGTATAATAGGTAGTTTTGGAAACAGAAAGACAAGGTCTATTCCAATTTGCCAAAATATAGAGCGTATACGGGGTGTTCCAAAGTGAGTGGCCTATTGGATTATTTTGGAAACTATACGATAGAAACTTTTAAAACTTTCTATTCTTACATACGTCCATGTAAAGTATATTTACAAAATACTTTCATAGTTGCGGTGTTGCCATTTGCAGGAAAAGTTGGCTTTATTATTTTAAAAGAAACACCATGTATATTTTTCGATTCTTTATGTAGAAAAATGTATGTAATTTTTTTCAACAATTATTGTTTTTGCACAATTTGTTTTCAAAATGGGTATGAAACCAATTCGTGCAAAAATTTTGAATAGATTTGTGCAATGGAATTTGTTGTTAAATTTTAAACAACTGTACAACTGATTTTTTTGCACAATGCTTATTGTACAGGCCTGTATAAAAAAAATTCACATATTTTTGCACAATTTGTTGTATATTTTGCATTAATTTTTTTTTAAATTTTGGAAAAATTGCAAAATATTCAAGTATGAAAACATTTTAGACAATATTGTGTAATTTTCTTATTCAATTTTGTGCAATATAAATGCACAATTAAGTAGTTATATTTTAAAAGATGTTTTATGTGTTATATTTTGCAGTTAAATTTTTCTTTTTACCAGAAAAAATATAATATATCAATATAATATATTATATATTTTACAATAATTAATTTTAGTTACGCCCAAAATTGCACAATTTTGTGCATATATTTCCTACAATTTTATGTAAAAATAGTTAAAAATATGAAGTTTTTACATAATATTATAATATTCTGTAATTTTCTTTAACAATTAAATGAAAAGTATCCCTGAATGTGTACAAAATCTTGTAGATGTTTTTTTTCAATAGGTTGCATTGCATTGCATTTTGTTTTAATTTTTGTGTATATATTTTTTGTATATATTTTTAAAAACGCTTTATTACTTTTTATAACAAGTAAACAATGTTTAATTTTTATTTGACAAAAAAATACCAAACTAAAAAATCACTTGTTAAAAGACCTTTATTTTCGTTTTTCTTATGAGTACAACAAATTTTAACACATTAGTTATTAAATTATTTAACCAATATTATTATGCTTAATGAATTTACCTGAACGTGTAAAATATATCTATTTAAAGATTCTTGTTTGCTGGACTTTCGTTGTTCGGATTTTCCATTGTTTGGAAATTGCAAGGAAGGCAGCGAAGATAAAATAGCTGCTAAAAAAATAGTACTAAGTTTAACGGACATTGAAGAATTTCTAGGTAATAGTCAAATTATTCTGACTGATATTTTGATACCCTTTAAATAAAGGTTACAGTTTTATAGATACCATGGTAGTAAGACAGGCAAAATATGTCTTTTGACTTCTAATTTACAAATTTTAAGTTAATCAAAAATAGTGGTGTTGCAAAAATTATCATTTACCTTCGTCTGCTTCATGGAAACTCTTTTCAGACCGCTGTATCTGATCTTTGGTAAATTGCGTTTGATTTTAACAGCACCCAAAGTTTTGAACAAACTTCTGCACATTTGTCAAAAAACGGTCTTTGTTTTCCGGATATGCCATTGCAAAATCGTTCAAGCTAAAAAATATAAAAAAATGTTTAAATATAGAATTTTAGTATCGGCCGTTATAAAAAAGCGCAGTTTAGACCAAAAATAGGATAAGCCATGAGTAACAAGCTGAAATTTTGTAAATAGTTTTATTTGGTCAAGAAGCCCAATTTTTTCTCTGCGAAAATTCTTGAAAGTGATTCCTAAGAGAGTGCGCGGGCGCAGAAATGTTTTCGAGCTTTGGACTGGCTAAACCAAGACAATTTTGGGGACAATGTTGTCATTTACTTTCAAACACATTTTTTAAATCACAGAAAGAAAAATCAAAAATGGATCAACTATACTCAAAAGCTTGGGTAGACTAGAGCCCCTGTATGTTGACATATTTGGATATATTACCAAATATGTCAACATACAGGGACTCTAGGGTAAACCTATGTATAGTAATTTACTTACCCGGAAATCTCTCTTTGTGGACTGCAAGTAGGCACCCATTCCTCCAGTTCTTCGAGAACTAATTCCACAAAATCCATAGAATCCATTACACGTTTAACGTTGACGGAAGAACTTATCAATTAATGACACTAACCTTGTACGGATCACCTCACTGACAAGCCAAAACACAAATTTAAACTCACAGAACACTGAAGGAACCCAGATGCGGTGGGGCAATCCCTTGAAACGACTTTTACCGAATCAATCCGACGAATGATTGCTACAATTTGGAGTATTTTTGCACAAATTTTCATTAAAAAAATTACATTTTATCTGTGTAAATTTATAACACAATGGGCTTTTCCACTACGCTGTTGAGAGTAATTGTTCTGTTGTTTAACATTTTTACACAAAATAAGTTACACAATCCAATTGGTAATATTAAAACAGATTTATTCGTTTATTTCAACAATTTTTTTATAATTTTGCACAATTTCAGTTGCACAGCGTATTTAAAATTGTCGCATGGATATTTTTCTCTGTGTATAACGTCTTATACCTATCTGTAATTGTTTTTAAAATATTAACAGGTAAAAATTGACATTTTGTAACTTTAACAAGCCGTAAAATCAAAACTTATCTTAGCTTTTTACAAGCTATCACTTTAGACTACTTTTAAATTTAACCCAGGGTTAAATTAACCATGGAATATTTTAACCCTGAACTAATTCTAAATAGTATAAAATAGCTTTTGAAAAACCGAGATAGGAATGTAGAAACCGTTTTGTTCTATTCTTAATAGTTTTGATGTTACGGGCTGATAAAGTTACAAAAAATTTTAATTTTCATCTGTCAATAATTTAAAAACGGTTGAAGATAGGTATACGACATCATACATAAAATCCAAAAATGCAAAATTGGACAGGGTGTTTCTTTAAAATAATAAAGATGTTTGCAAAGTTTTCCCACAATTGGCAACACTGCAACTATGAATGTATTTTATAAATATACTTTACATGGACGTATTTAAGAACAGAAAGTTTTTATATAGTTTCCAAAATAATCTTATAAGCCACTCACCTTGAGACACCCGGTAAATCTCATTTAAAAAAGTAACGTCGCCGCCTTAGCTCCGGTCCCTTAATAATAATAAATTTCACAAAGACAAATAAATTTCACAAAATTTCACACACAAGCTACAGGATTTTACAAAAATATTTTGAGATTTTTTCAAAAAACATTTCACAGAATTTCACAAAAATTTTACAGAATTTCACAAAAATTTCACAAGCTGTGTACACATTTTGTAATGTTTACGCTAAGCAATCTAGAGAAGTACTAGCAGGTTAATGGCGAGCTTAATGGTTTTAACAGAAAATTAGTTAAATCAAATAAATAAAATTCTAAACTTTAGGGCGGAATGTTATTGGTCGGATTTCCGCGAATCAATCGGACAATTTTGGATCGAAACTCTTTGTCTGTTGTGCATTAGAAAAACAAAAAGATCTGTTGCGCTCCTCTTTTTTATCATATTGAACATGAGACAAAACAGTATTTTTAGAAGCGAGACAGCTAGAGAGTTCACCTTAGTAGGTACATCGATTTTATTCTACACTTTTTTGGTTATTTGTTATATTGAAATAAATAAAATTCTTGTAGATATTATATAGGGTGTTTTGGAACCGTTCTTTTGCTACTTAGTTATTGTTATCGTTATTCTGCATCCGCGCAGTAGCGATTTGCTGTTATTTTTAATAGGTATAGCAACGCGCTGTATATACAGAAGATAAAAAGTTGTACTTGAGGTTGTACTTATTGTTATTTATTAGCATATTTATGAACTACAGATAATTTCTAAAATCTAATTTCATAAAAATTTAACCTTATTAGGTAACTTGGTAATTATTTAGTATATACGAGTTTCTGCCATTTTTGGTTTTTGATGAAAAATCCTTTCTGTAGGTACTTAGGGGGGTCCCTAGGACCCTGATTCGGCGACCGGAGAATTAAAAAAAAAAATTGTTTAAATTTTTTTGAGTTTTTAATTTTTTTTTTCTAAATCGACGCAATCTAACCTGAACAAACTCAAATCAACTCAAGCCAACCCATACCAAACCAAAAAAATACATTACAACCTCGCCCTCCGGTACCCGTTTTTTATTAAAAAAAAAATAAAAAAAATCCTAGAGGCCCTAGCAGGTACCCCCATAAATAATTTTTCAAGAAAAAAAACAAAAATGGCAGAAACCCGTATACTAAATAATTTACATACCTACACGGGTTTTTGCCATTTATAATTTTTCATGAAAAGCCGAAAAGTTCTTTATGAGGGCACCTACTAGGGAGCCTGCCTAAGATCCAAAATCCGCATCCAGCGATTTTTTTTAACGCAAAAAGGGGTGTCGGGAGAGTTTGGATTGGTTTGAGTCTGTTTACGTTAGGCTAAGGTAATTAAGTAAAAAATAAAAAAAAAAACAAAAAAAGCCGGACTCAGATTCGCGGTCCTTCGGACCCCCCAAATTTTTCTTAAAAACCAAAAATGACAGAAACCCGTATACTAAAATCTCTTAAGTCTTATTTAAAGCGACTAAATTACTTGTTTGGCTAAAATAAATATTTTTATATGGACCAATGAAGAATGTGCACTGACAAAGTCAAAAATCTAATTTGATTGAGTCAAATAATTTTACGTGATATATATCATGTATACAAAAATGGTTTACTATTGGAAATAAAAACCAAGAAAGAAGGAATTTAAAAAAATCATATTTGTATATTTATTTATAAACAAAAACTTAATTTTGTTGTTTCAAATAATTTTATCTAACAATATTAAAATTATTAATTTATATAATTGAAACAATTATTTAGTCAATCTGAGCATTAAAAAAAATAAAAAGCAATTGAGTTGCTTTAAAAAAATCAATTATTTAAGTTTACGGTAAACAATATTTTTTTAAATATTATTATTGCCAAAAAAATTTAAACATGTAATTTATTTAATTCACATGTACAATGTTTTTTGTCGTAACAAAATGTACTGTTGTCCGAAATAAATATATTTTATATTTATTGAATCCAAATATTTTTTTTCAAATAAATTGGTTTATTTGGTTCAACACTTTTTTCTGTGTAGCGGATCTAAGCTCAAAAAATTGGGAGGCCCGAAACTAACAATTAATATGAACTTTTTTCCAAAGGGCTTATGTATTAATAGCTAATTCTTGGAAGTATATACCGGGTAAATTGTTGTCTTTTTATTCCCACAGTCATTTTTTTCTTTATAGAGTGACCGGTTTCGAGGCTCTTCATATCCTCATGATTCGACCTTAGGTTGACTACAAGTAAAGATATAAAAAATTAAAAATTTTAAAAGTTATTAAAATTAAGGTCACTCATCGTCAAGCGTAAAGCTTGCTTGACGATGAGTGACCTTAATTAAAATGCCTAAAAATAAGATTTAACAATAACAATTTTTTAGGTCAATCAAATAGGTTTAGGCCTAATAAATTCGTTATATATATAGAGCTAAATACTAAACATTAAAACGACAAAAGGTAAGTACAACACAAAAAATATGCAGAACAATTCTGCTGTCTACAAACACTTACCTTAGAAATTACACTCTTCAAGCATTGTCAAAATCTAGTTTGCATTTAAATTGAATACTTTTTTGTATTACTAAATATTTTTGTTAAAAGAAAACCACAAATTTGGCTAGCAATAAATATGCTCTGCCAAGTTCACGCAAACTGCTGTACCACGTTTTCTTCAAACATTTCAGCCCATATTTAACCTATCTAACTTCGGAATGAGCTACAAAACTCAAACTTTGCAAAGTAGTTAATCTTGTAATAATGCCTCCAGGTTTCATGGACTTCCACAAAGTAGTAAAGTACCTACAAAATTTTTAAAAACGTCGAAATTGTCATTTACTTATATATAAATCAAAATTATACTATATCTTCAGACATGCTGACAAAGCTGACAAAGCCGAAACTTGGCACGTAGTTTAGCTTTGACAGACTTTAAGAACTATTGTAAAAATTTAGGAAAAACCTAAAAAACCAGTAAATTTTAGTTTACTAACTCTTGTATAAAGGTAAAGTTATGTAAAAGTTAATTTGACCACTTCCAGAAATGCTAGAAAGCTGGGCTTTGGAAGACTGATAAGAACTATGATAAAACTATAGAAAAAATCGGAAAACCTCAAAATTTTCATTTACTTTCCTTCCCTGTACATGTTAAGTTATGTAAAACTATTATGGCCCACTTCCAGGAATGATAGAAAGCTGAAATTTAACAAACTGACAGAAACTATAGACAAGTTTTAAGAAAAACTCCAAATCCCACCCATATCCTTCTATTTTTCTCGTAAAAGCATGTAGGTATTTATAAGCAAATCAGGCATTAACGCAGTTATGTACAATATAAGGAAAGGTGGGTATAACAAATAAATTAAGAAGAGTATAAAAATCTAACAATTGCAAAAAAATTATCCCCACTTCCTTTCCAGTATGGCTCCGTTCGTCATTAAAAGACAGTAATACTGCAAAATATGAACAACCAAAAGAGAAAGCGACAATTTCAAATATTTATCATTACTACAGTAAATATTTTTTTCAAAAATAGGCAGCTCTTTTCTAGTTTTAGTTGCAGAAATCTACTTAGTTCTAACTGGTCTTAACAAT
Organism: Aspidapion aeneum; assembly: GCA_963576565.1. NCBI lineage: Eukaryota > Metazoa > Arthropoda > Insecta > Coleoptera > Brentidae > Aspidapion > Aspidapion aeneum. The sequence continues at coordinate 176,134,202 of OY755038.1, read as the reverse complement.
AAGTGCAAGCCGCACGCAAAAACTCCGACGACATCGACAGTCGGTTAATTTTATTTGCTAGTCTAGCTTTATTGATGTAGAGCATATGGGCTTTTTTAAATATTCATACGAAAAATACTATAATACTTTATATATCAAATAAAATGTTTTTTACAGAATTGATGCAAGATTACACATATTAATAAACAAATTGATAATTTATTAATTTTAAAAGAAAAATTGAAAAAATAAAAGCACAATAAGGCACTGCAAAAATTTTGAATAATATTCAGCATATTTTACTACTTTAAAACTTAAATATTATCCAAATCCTTTAAGAAAGGAGTGAAATCATAACAAAAACATTTATGAAAAAAAAGCCAAGTACGCCAAAATAATATTCCGTAAAAAGGATTCAGATAAAAGGAAAGGCAAGTTTTCCAATACAAATTTCAAAATGAAATGTTTTTACTAGTTTGAAAATGTTTTTCTAAACTTGGCTATTACCACTGCAAACTGACCCTCAGGCAAAAATTGAACATAATCAAGTTTGGCCTTAATAGCGAGGTTTAAAAAAACATTTTATTTTGAAAAACTTGGCTTTACTTTTATCTAGATTCTGTTTAAGGAATAGCATTTTTGTGTACTAAAAGATCCTTGTAAAAGATCGAAATGTTTTTACAATTAAAGTATCAAGTCTGGTACAAGTAGGCGAAAAAACTCACAAATTATCCAAATGTTGTAATTTTCCTTTAATATTTCTTGGCAAATACTTCCACTTTTCTTTAACAAAATTAGCAGTTAAAATTTTATTTAAAATTTTAAGAATTCAACTTAATTTTTTACACTAGCGGAAGACTAAGTTTTCATTCATTATTTTTCTATGTTCAGAAAATTGAGTTGTTGTTTCTCCACCAAAAACAGCAAATATCTATTAGGGGTTAATAAGTAAAGGTTTAAACACTGATAACATCTTGAATTTTAAATCAAAAAGAATGAAAAAATAGGTAATTTTTCATTCTACGAGTGAAACGATAGCGAACCAAGGAAACTAAGTTCATGGCGGGACGAAAACGTCCACCGGTCTATAAGGAAGAAAGACATTTCGTCAGACCATGCTATCACCGTCTCCATGGTGTTGGTTCGGAACCGAAAATAATGAGTTAACGAAGTATAAAAGGCAACTTCATGTTTCGGAAAAAGTCATTTCCTTCCTCAGCGTGGCTTGCCTGACACAAGGTAGAACAAACTGACTACAAGATACAAGGTAAATCAAAAAGAATAAAAAAATAGGTGAAACCTATTTTTCATTCTACGAGTAAGGAAACTAAGTACATGGTGGGACGAAAACTTCCACCGGTCTATACGGAAGAAAGACATTTCAGGCAAGTCACGCTGAGCAAGGAAATGCCTTTTTCCGAAACACCGGTGTCCGAGGTTGACTATTTACCCCTATGAAGTTGCCTTTTATACTTTGTTTGTTATACACATTGTTTTCGGTTCCAAACCGACACCGTGGAGACGGTGATAGCATGGTCTGGTTGAACTGTGACGAAATGTATTTCTTCCTTAAAGACCGGTGGACTGTTTCGTTCCGCTATGGACTTAGTTTCCTTGGTTCGATATCGTTTCACTCGTAGAATGAAAAATAGGTTTCACCCATTTTTTCATTCTTTCTGATTTTATGTATCTTGTAGTCAGTTTGTTCTACCTTGTATCAGGCAAGCTACGCTGAGGAAGGGAATGCCTTTTTTCCGAAACACCGGTGTCCGTAGTTGACTATACCCCTATAAAGTTGCCTTTTATACTTTGTTATCTTGATTTTTGCTTGATTTCAAATTTAATTTTTTGATATTTTTTTTTATTTGGCCATTGCATGTTTTTGGAAAAATGATAGAACTAGAAGGATTTTGTTTGTGAGGAAGGCATCTTTATTTATTTTTGCAGAAAACATTTTAGTTTTAGGAATATTTACTCTCTTTGGAACTGTTTGTAAAGGTTTTGTTTCTTTCAAAATATGAAGCACGTATATAGCTTTAGAACTCAGCTACAAAGGACAGCTTAAATTTGGGATTTGATGAAAGTAGACTGGTGTTGTATATTAACCCATATATATTGGAACAAGTATAAGTTTACACTGATTTAATCTTAAGAAAAAAATTGTATTGTACTGGAAGAAGAAGAAAAACTTACTTAGGATGACCGGATGTAGGTTCCAGGAGCACACAATTAATTTCCACGATGTCGATTTCTTTACGAACAACCTGTTGCCAGGGAATTTGCACGTCCCAATCGAACGTTTATCGTAAACTGATACGTAGAGTTGGTTTCATAAAAAACGCATACATGCTTTTTTCCCTATGTAAAACTTTTTCGCGTTTTGTTAGTCGTATTTTTGACGTTATAGCATATTATCAAAATGAATTTGACGTAAACGTCAGTTATTATAAACTGGTAAATGGAATGCATACACTATTATAAATGTACATTTTGCGGGATAGACAAAATGCATGTATGCGTTTTTTATGACAACAAGTCTGCATACATATAATACTTCGCGCACAGTTTTATTTATTAGGATCAATATAGGTCAATACATGGAGCAAAGTTACAACGGATAAACAAGATTGATATGCTTAAGTAAGGCCATTAAAAGGAGCCAACTTTTAATTTTTTTAATATAATAGGTACATATTTTTAGATTTGTGAATGCCCGAGGTAGTCATTTCCAAGAAAAGAAAATTAATAAAACCCAAAAAATAAAAATTATACTTTTAAGCCCCAATTAGGAGTTAAATAATAAGTAATGCAATAGCTTAACTTAATGTAGAAAATAATTATATTTCTTCAAAACAAAATTAGTTTTAGTTTTATTTACAACATAGAGTCGTGACAAGCCATATTTAGTAAAATTTAAGAAAAGTTTTAGGTAATAAACATTTTGTAGGAACTACTTACTTTATGTTTCATTTGTATTTTAGGCAGTTTTTTATCTCCTCAATTTTATTTTAACTCATGGTATCTAGGTTTTCTTTAAAAAAAGAAGCTTCGAGCAGGGTCCAGTTTGGAGAAGACTTCGCCCCCTGTACCCCCGTGACGTGGCCGCTGTTAACGTAAAACTTTTTGCTGTGCTAACAAATCGATTTAATGTAAATGTACTATACGCAAAAGCATTGAGTAACTTATCCCGGAATGTTCGGCCCCAACGTTATTGTTTTAAATCAAACTTTTTTGAAACACAATTTTTATTTTTTAAAATTCACGAAGTAATAAAGTAAAATAATACGAATATTTTTTTTTCAAACGCTTACTTTACGAATACATACATATAAATTAGCTTTGCCACGTGGGCTCAGCACCAATACACATAGCAAATTAAAAGTCTGGACAAACACATACAAACATTTTACAAACAATCGTTTGAAAGTGTCATCACTGCTGCAAAACTAAAAAAATATAAAGTAAAAATCCCTATTATAAAAGTCGAAAGTTCGATATTAAGCCAAGAAGACTTAATTGTAAAAAAAGAAGAATTCGAGCCCGGGACTAAAAGTGGTCCAAAAATAAAATGAATGAGATATTGTTCAGCAGGTTGAGCAATGATCTATTCAGTTACCTAATTTGAGGCCTACTTTTAAATGTTCACGGCTTGATTTCTTCTTATTGGATCTTCGTCTAAGTGTTCTTTCCCACATAGCACAATCACGTGTTTAACACATAAAAAATGCATGAGAAAAAAAACGTTGCTTAAAAGCTGCTAGAAAAAAATGATTATTTCATATATGAAAAAGAGCTTAATAGGTCATTAATTAACGTTATTTTTAGATGAATTCTAAGTCGATTTTTATCAACGTCAAAATCACATTAGGTTTGTGCCTTTTCTACACGAATTGTAGAACGGGACTTGCATGGCTTTTCTACCAAATATTTTTGGGATTTTACTAGAAGTAGTGCCACCTATTAGCGACAATTTTCACTTCGACGAAATCTATCTGGGAGTGCTTTGACCTCTAAACTCTAAAAACCAGTTAATGAACTAATCCCGGATCCTTCACGATCACGACGCATTAGTTATGAACCTGATAAAACATATTAATATTGTGTGCAAGTTTTTACTGTTTAAAAGTCTTGTTTAGCTTTTCAATAAAACATAATGTATTAATAGAGATTTTTTCGCGTGACTTTTAATTTCAAAAAAGTGATTAAAATACGTGACTAAAAAAGTTAACAAGTCTTTATCTAAAGGGCTTGTAGAACAGACTTTCGCGCCTTTTTTGATTAAAAAACATATAGAGAAAAAACGTGACAAAATAATACGCAAAAAATTAGTGGTTTGAGAAGTCTTAATCTAGTGGCGTTTTAGAACATGTTGTGGAGGACTTTTTAAGTGTAAATTTGGCACATGAAAAGAACGAGGGTAAAACAAAAGTTATATACACAGCACCAGAAACTTCAGCAAAAACTACTTTTTTTATAGCTTGATTCCTCCTTGTTTTTAAGTTATCTTTAAGCATGTAGATTTAACAAAACAAATATTACATGGTATGAGATTGTTTTCTAGTAAGTAACTTTATTATTTTTGTTCACGTTAATTTAACGTTGATGTGGCTTTTTTGTGCTATGTGGGTCAGTGCCAGAGCCATGACTGGTTTGATTAAAAAGGGAGACTGAAATATTTAAAAAATCTTAACTCGAAAATTACAGCAGCAAACGTGGTTTTCAAATTAAGGAACATATTTTTGATGACAACAATTTTTTCGTGACTAAGCGGGCATAGAAAGATTTTGTTTCTCTTGTACAGGGTGTCCCAAATTGGGCACTTTTAGGGGGTTTAAGGTACTTCTAGGGGAGACAGAGAAAAACTGACCACGCATTGCGAGACTCAAATTTCAAGAGAAGACTTATAGTGAAAACCGCATTTTGAAATATCGTCTCGTGTTTGAGCTACGGGGGCTTTTTGAAAAGTCTGCATATTTGAAGGGGGTCTATAACTTCGTTATTAGTGGAAATTTTGATTTTGAGTAAATTGCAGTTTTATAGACTTTGTCACGAGGAATTCACCCGCTAAATTATATTTTAACTGTCACTTTTAGTTTTTGAGATATGACATAAAGTTGCATTTTTTCTTATGGAATAGCCTATATTTTATAATTTTCGAATTCGTCATTGAATTCATTTCAAAATGATGTATCATATGTCATAGTTTGATTAAGCGGTTTAGGAGATATTCAACTTTTTCACTTATTTCTAGTGCGCTATGATTTCCTGCTGAGGCAGGTAAAGGCACTCCAGTATTTTTATTATTTTACACAGTCACAAATATAGTAAGGCTGGTTTGGAAAAATTATAATTCAGCTGACGGCCCTCAAAGCCTAGTTATAAAAAGTTTAAAAAAAATTATACATATTTCAAAATAAAATTAAAACGATTTTATGCAAAATAATTTCATATTAAACCGTAATGTCAAATTGTTAAAACAATTGAAAACAATGACAAAACGCCAAGACGCAAGGCCAACTTGATTTGCATAGTATAAGACAACAAAACTATAGGAGCATTGAAGTAGGATTTGACCGCAAGGCTTTCACGTCAATGGCGCATGACGTCATTCAACGCACACTAGACAAAAATAAAAAACTTTAATTATCTCCGAAACCGCTCAATCAAACTATGATATATAATACATCATTTTGAAAAGAATTCAATCACGAATTCGAAAATTAATTAAAATATAGGCCATTCCATAAGAAAATATGCAACTTTATGTCATATCTCAAAAACTAAAAGTGACAGCTAAAATTTAATTTAGCGGTTGAATTCCTCGTGACAAAGTCTATAAAATTGCAATTTACTCTAAATCAATATTTCCAATGATAACGAAGTTATAGACTCCCCCTCAAAGACGAGACGATATTTCAAAATGCGGTTTTCACTATAAGTCTTCTCTTGAAATTTGAGCCTCGTAATGCGTGGTCAGTTTTTCTCTGTCTTCCCTAGAAGTACCTTAAACCCCCCAAAAGTGCCCAATTTGGGACACCCTGTACATTTCCGTGGGAAGCTCGAAAGCTGTTCACCCACGGGGGTCCAAGATCTAATGGACACCTATCAAGTGTTGACAGTTAACTGTTTCGTTCTTAAGGGACTCTTCAGAACACTGTATGGTCAATGTGACACTTTTGTAAAGCTACAGAGACGGTATATGAATCTCATCATCATCACGAGACAGTTAACTGTCAACACTTAATAGCTGTCCTATCTTGGACCCCGTAGGTGTACAGCTTTCGAGCTGCCCACAGAAAAATACAAGAGAAACAAAATCTTTCTATGCCCGCTTAGAAAAAAAAATTGTATTTTTATTTACGGGTACTAAACTTCACGTTGTCATATTTTTACAGTTTTGGTATGGTCGTCTCTCCGAAGTAAACTTCACCGTGTAATATTGCAATACTTTGATCAAGTTTTTTGAAACGTATTCGAAATTTTAGGCGAGATAAAGAGACTATTTTTTTTGTTTTATTTATTTTGTTATTATTTTTTTAGTTTAGTTTTTCCTCTGTTCACTTTTTTCCGTGTACAGCAAGTCAAAAAATATATAATTTTCTCCAGCCCTTAACTTACCTGTAGTAGCTAACCGCCCTTATACTTTACACATATTTTAGGATTCTCGGGGGCAATTACCCCTTTAAACCCCCCGAAAAACCGCCAAAGGTTTATTTTATACAAAAAAGATGGATAGAAAAGCAATTACTTGAGAGTAAACAAGAATGATCCAGCAGGCTAAAAGTAAGTCGGGTCCAGGAAGATCAGGCGCTAATTCAAGTTCTCGAAAACGACCCTTTCGAGAGAGCGAAGAAAGTATTAAATCATCAACCTTCAGGGCCGAACTGCAGCAAAAAAACCGAACTTACACCACAGGTTTTATAATATAATATTATATATATAGCAAAGCTTAAACAGGTATTAAGTATAACATTCAGTTTAACAGAAACAAGAAAGATAACTATAAAAACGGGTAACGGGTAAGACAAGCACAATCGGATAAAATGCTTGTCGTTATTACTTTTAATATATACAATCTGTTACGATTTTATGTAAGTATATGAGTGTAGGCTTACACTGCCCAATCTTTGCAATTGAACAGTCAAGTTTTATGAGCCATTGAATACTCGATGTATTTATTTAAAGGAAATATTCGGATTGTATTGGAAAAAGAAAAACAACTTACTAGGGAAGGCATCATTAATTTCCACAATGTCCATTTCTTCACGAATCGAACCGTTGCCAGGGAATTTGCACGTCTCAATTAGCGCAAATATTTTATAGGTATACAGCGGAACTGTTCGAGCATCTATAGTAAGGTCATTTAGTTTTTTCCTTTTACACAATTCGCGCATAAATTTTATTTAACAGGATCAATATAAGTCAATACATGGAGCAAAGATCCAAAAAAAAAACAAGGATGGATATGTGTATTTAAGTAAGTTGATTAAAAGAAACAGACTTTTAGAGAAGGTATTATTAGGGACTTATTGCAAAATCAAGTGTTAGCTTGCGCTACATTTCGCGGTTCTTTTTAAAATTTAAAACCACACAATTGGACTAGAAGCAAGGTACATTTTTCTGCGCTTGGGACATGCGCAACAAGAACCAGAGAGATTCCTGCACGACCGCCTTGAGAAAATGGCGTGTTAATTACTTTGTCCAATTTATTACAAATTTCTATACTTGAAAGTGCTCGGTTTGTGGACTAAAATCATAGAACTGGAATCTTCAGCCCTTCAGCTACGTGATGTTATCATTAGATCCTGACAAGGGCCCCTGACACGTGAAGAAACTGGCTGCACATCGGTGAGTACTCTTGTTTTCGACTTTCAGTTGTGTGGTTACAGCGATTTTCCTATGGACTCTTAATTTTCGTGATTCCGTATCATTTATTATGTTTGTTCGCGATTTGGTTTAATAAAAATATATACGCAGTTATCGTTTTTATTACTGCGGGCAAACATCAAGCCAGGCAGTGTTGGGCAGTATTCTGATTTGGTGTATTTTGACCTATCTTAGCAATATCATCGCGATGTCTGTCTGTGGGTGTGTGTGTGTGTTTGTGTGTGTGAATGTCTGTACGTAATACAATGGTTCCTATACCGCTGAACTCATTTTCATGAAATTCGTTTGAAAAAAAGTGTTTGATATTGTAACGAACTGATCAACGTCCATTAATGCTAATGACAGCTTAAAAGTAAGAAATATGCTAACTTTTTAACGGAGCATCTCGTCAATATGCGGTTTTCGGAATATAGTAAAACGCATTTTTATTAATAATTTGTGTTATAACCAAAAACTTCGTAGAAGGTTTTGTTTCTGAAATATTTACAAAAAACTGTTTTCAAGGCCGATATAGCATGGAGTATGCTAATAGGCTAGGAAGTTATCAGATCCGCTATGAATCCATTTAATAAATTTGTGAATGCACATGGTGTTTATTTAAAAAGTAATTATTAATTATTTAAACCTAAAAACTAATAATTTTAAACTTCAAATAATAAATACATTATTGGTAATGCTATAACTTAACTCAGTGGTTCTTAAAATTTTGTAGAGTGGGGAACCCTAAAGCTTGCTTTTTTTTTCTAGGGAACTCCTACCCTAAGTACTTAAATATAAGACATAATGTTTAGTTTTGTGTAAAAAAATCGACAATAACACTATTTTTTTAGCTTCAAAATAAAGAGTAAGTAAAAATACTCTGCCAATTTATGGGCACCTAAGCTTACACGTTTCATGTATAATGTAATTTTCACCCATTTTGGTTCGCGAAAATAACCCTCTACCACCCGAGTCGCGTCCGATTGAAAATTTCACCTCCCCCCCCTAGTGTAGCATCACTGAACAAAATAAATTAAAATGTATTTTTTTTATCTTTATTCGCAGTTATATTTAATATAAGTAATATTTTAACCAGAATTTTTGAAATCTAACCCCACCTTTTTTTCGGCTTATGTTCGGTGGATTTTATTCATTTTTAAATGGGACCATCTCGAGCTAAAACCCAACTTAGGTACCAAATTTCATTCATATCGGGCAAGTAGTTTTTGAGTTATGCGGGTTGGTCGTTACAGACAGATATACAACAGACATACATACAGACGGACGGCGCAAAAAAAAGTTTCAAAATCATCTCAAACGGAAAGATATATTAAATTTTTTGAAATTGTAGCAACTTTTTTTCTTATTTTTGATCACCAAAGCTCACAGTATTATTTTATAGAATACGTGTGAGCTAAAAATGTAAAAACTAAGTTGGTACGTAATATATTAATAACTGGAAAACAGAAAAAACACTGTAATAAGTATTTATCACTTTTTTAAAACTTAATGCGATGGATTGGCCTGTTTGAGACAAGTTTCTCAATATCGGCTTCAATGTTTAAGTTGTATGCGTATATCTGCTCAGGATTTAGTTTATTTCTTAAGTCGGTTTTTGTAAGAGCATACTTTGAAAACCCTACGTTATAACGGTAAGTTGTAGGACAAGGTAACAATTTTTTAACAGCAAAATTAGCTGGTTCTGGATATTCACTTCTAAGCTGGGCCCAAAACTCCAAGAAAGTAGCCAAATTAAAAGTCTTCAGGTTTCCATCGGCTGCAACATCAATTAGCTGTTTAGTTTGTTTTAAGAGTTCGATGAGCTTTTTCGACTGAGACTGAGAACGGATTGCAAACCCAATCAAGATCCTCCTCTTGCCTTAGAAAATATTCTTTGATTAAAACTTGCAGGTTCAGAAGATGGTTGGTTACCTCAGAAGTGATTTCTGCTGGTAATGAACTCTTTGACTCGGACACAAAATCATGCAGTGTTGGAAAGTATTCAGTTACTCTTCTATTTAGACAAGATTGCCAAAACTGTATTTTCTTTAAGATAGCCTGGATTGTGTCATGTAGTAAGATAACTATGACAGAAGTTCCCTAAAGTGATAAGTTTAATTGATTAGAGCTTGAAAAGATATCGGCTAGATATGCCAAACATTGTAGCCACTTGACATCAGTTATTCTGGATTGACAATCATTAAGAAATACCATCATTGACCATCACCTCATTTCGCAGAGTAAGCAGGCGATTGTCTCAATTCACAAATTTACTTTACTCTACTAAGAATATTTATTTTATTTACAACATGACACTATTGACTGTTTCATTTTTGGTGATATCACAAATATTTTTATTTTGCTAACTTCTTGCGGAACCCCAATTACAGCTTCGCGGAACCCTGGGGTTCCGCGGAAGTCAGTTTGAGGATCGCTGGTAACTAAATGGTAAATTTTTTTAAAGACGAAATTAATTTTAATTATTTACAACAGAGAGTCGTAACAACGAACAATTTGGCAATGGGAATGATTTGACTAAAGTTCTCTTTAGTAAACCTTTGGTTGATTTTACAACCGCCACTCTCTGCACTTTGTGCACGGAATTTATTCTACAATTTTGCCTAAAGTCCACTCAGGTGGCATGGAGTTTTCCTTTTTAATTTAAACCATAGTACCAATAGAAACGGGACTTTGGGAATCATGCCACTTAACTTTCTGCTGTAGGGTATGCAAATACTTTGCTTGCCACCTACGCCAAACGTCCAAATGCATACTTTGGAGCATTTGCCACCTGGACAACCAATTGAGAACAATAGAAGAAATGTAGAACTTTTCAAGCCTCTTAAACAGTTCATAGTATTACTCTGCTGGTGCCTTATGGGCCGGAGCCTTTTCGGCCAATGCCTTATGACCCAGTACCAATCACAGACAAAAAAATATGAATCAACTAGAATTAAACTACACTAGCAACCAGCGACACGTGTTACATATGCATTTATTAACTTGTTGACTTCGAGTAGAGAGAAAGTAAAAACGTCACCCTACTTTTTTATATAAAATACGCTCGTCGAGAGAGAATTTTGAATTCAGCCAATTTGCGCTTTGATGTCACAAACCTTTTTCCCGAATTTTTTTTAACCTGTACACGTAAAATGAAAATAACAAGAGAGTCAATCGAATTGAATCAAAAAAATTGGAAACGAAATTTTAATTGCGTCCTTTAAAAAAAATTATTTTCTTAATCGTTCCTGGGCTTGGCGAAAAAGTGTTAGAAAGCCCGATCTTTTTAAAATATATTAATTTCCAAGTTTTTACCTTCCCTGCCCGCCCAGCAATGGCTAGAGGAGGTATTATTTTCGATGAATTTTTTTTTTTGAGATAACGCCGAAAATGTCTATTTCGATGTATTTTTACCGATCTTAGCAATATCGTCGTGATGTCTGTGTGTGTGTGTGTGTATGTCTGTAAAATAGTGTTCGACACTCTTACGAACTGATTAGATTTTGGCCAAAATCAATTAATGCTAATGACAGTTTTTGACATTTAAATAATTTAAAAAACTATAACTTTTTAACAGAGCATCGCATTAATATGGGATTTTCGAAATATAGTAGATTACATTTTGGTCAATAATTTATGTTCCTATCAAAAGCTTCTTGAAAACAGTTTTTTGCAAATATCTCAGAAACGAAATTTTTTTTTTGGTTATAACATAAATTATTGAGAAAAATCTGGTCTACTAATTCCGAAAACCTTATATTAATGCGATGCTCCGTTAAAAAGTTAGCATTTTTAAAATTTTAATTGTCAAACAACTGTCATTAGCATGGATTTTGCCCAAAACCCTATCAGCTGGTTACAGTGTCCAACGCTATTTTACCTGAAAATTTTATGAAAATCGGTTTAGGGGTTTAGGCAACGATTATAAACACACAGGATTGCCTAATTGCTCGAATCTTTTAGCGGTAGGCGGCGCCTTGCTTACGTCACTAGTGGACCTCTGCTCAGCGCGCTTCATATAATAAACGTTGCAATCGTGAGTTTTTCCCGCTTTTTTCTTGCTTATTTGCAAACAAATTTTTTATTCGTGTTAGTAAATATAATTAATAATTTCATTTATTCAAAACAAATGATTTGATAAATCAAGAGTTTGCTCTGAGAGCTGAATTTTCCTACCAGACGATATGTTGGAGTTTGTTTTTTAAATAGTTGAAAGTTTTAGAATAGAAATAGGATTTTTTTAAAAAGTTTAATCAATTTCAATCATTAGATGTATAATTTATTGTTTTTGTTGCCGATATAATAACATACACTTATATTATGCAGTAACAAAAAGGTATTTATTTGATATTTCAGATCTAAAATTGCAATATTTATTATATTATTATATTAAAAACCAGTCAGTTTTTGGAGAAAACAGCCAAATAAGATGTGTTTTTCAACTTCTTATGCTTTAAATCAATAGATTTTCATAAGTTTTTTTTCAAATGATTTACATTGTTTGTGTTATGAGTTGTTTTTATCCCACCCAGCGCCCGTTTTCACTCCTTCTGTAACATGTTTCTGAAAACTTCTATAAAGAGACTAAAAAAACTTAAGAAAAAAACCGAAACTAAACGTGGAGAAACTGTCTACAAAATAAACTTTCGAATAATCAGTTTAATAAAAAAAGTACGTTTGCGGCATAATTACCAATTTTCTTTAATGTGAATAATTTAATGAGCAAGGAGTTTCCAAAAATCAAAAAAAAAATAAAAGTTTATATAAATATAATAATATAAAAGTATATATATTCATATTTCTACACTGAAAGAGGGAACACAAAGCTTTTATTTCAACAAAAAATTGTACTTTCCTTATATCAATTCACTTAATTCACATTTATAAAGGTTTAATAATAATAGCCAAGTTTAGAAAAACATTTCCAAGCTAGTAAGAACCATTAATTTTGAAATTTATATTGTAGAACTTGGCTTTACTTTTATCTCAATTCTTTTTACGGAATACCACTTTCACGTACTTGGCTTTTTTTACATGAAATGTTTTTGTTATGATTTCACTGCTTTTTTAAAGGATTTGGATAATATTTAAGTTTTAACGTAGTAAAATATTCGGGATATTGTTCAAAACTTTTGCAATGCCTTATTAAAAATGTTGAGTTTTTTTTATATTTTCCTATGGATTTATCATAGTTCTTATCAGCCTTCTAAAGCTCAGCTCTCTAGTGTTCCTGGAAGTAGGCAATGTTAATTTTACATAACTTTACATTTATAGGGAAGGAAAGTAAATTAAAATCTTAGCGTTTTCTTTAAAAGCTCAGCTTTCTAGCGTTTCTGGAAGTGGACAATGCTAATTTACATAACTTTACATTTATAGGGGAGGAAAGTTAATTAAACTTGGGGGTTTTTAATTTTCTTTTATAGTTTTATCATAGTTCCTATCGGCCGTCCAAATCTCAGCTCTCGAGCGTTTCTGGAAGTGGACAATGTTACTTTTACACAATTTTACATTTATAGGAGGGGGAAGTAAATTAGAATTTTGGGGTGTTTTAATTTTTTTCTATAGTTCTATCATAGTTACTATCGGCCTTCCAAAGCTCAGCTCTCTAGCATGTCCGGAAGTGGGCAATGTTACTTTTACATTACTTTACATTTATAGGGGAGGAAAGTAAATTATAGTTTTGGGGTTTTTTAATTTTTTTCTATAGTTTTATCATAGTTCCTATCAGTCTGCCATTTCTGGAAGTGGGCAATGTTACTTTTACATAACTTTACATGTATAGGGGAGGGAAGTAAATTAGAATTTTGGGGTTTTTTGATTTTTTCCAGGGGTTTGGCAGACTTATGTCTGCCAAATTTCAGCTTTGTAGCATATCTGGAAGTACAGTAGAATTTTGATGATCTATACATGAGTGAGTGAGTGAGTGAAAATTTCGACGTTTTTTGAAATTTCGTAACTACTTCAGTACTTTTGGGAGTTCCATGAAACTAAACATGAAGGGATTGTTAACTCCATGGAGACCTACGACTGTGCAAAGTTTGAGATTCGTAGCTCATTCCGAAGTAGAGTTTTAGATAGGTCAAGTAATGTTTCAAGAAAAGATGGTACGGCGCGTGAACTTGGCGAGGCACGGCTGTGCCCTCAGATTTACCTCCTAAATAGTCAACCACACCGTCAAATAAATGAAAAAACGCAAAAAAACGGAGGTAAAAACGTCAAAAACACGAACTCTGAATACAAACAAAGCAACTGGTCCGCTGGTGACGTAAGCAGACACTGTTCGTCTCGCTGAGCGACGCTAACATTAGTTAAATGGAAATAAGCAATCCTGTGTGTTTATAATCGTTTGGGGTTTAGGAGCTATCGTGTTACGGACAGACATACAAACACGCACACACAGAAAATACACCCAAATTTGACATTTTCGGCGTTATATCAAAAAAAAAAAAAATCGTCGAAACTTTTTCCTTCTTTAACCATTTCTGCGCGGGCTAGGAAGGCAAAGCACTAACCCCCCGCGATTTTTATATACGCCACTAAGTAAATTTGAACTACTATTAGGAATTTATTGGAAAAGTATAGGTGTCATTAAAAAAATCCAGAATTATTTACTCTGGAATTTTTAAATGTTCTAATTTATTTCTACTAAACCAACCCACATAGCACAATCACGTGTTTAACACGTAAAAAAGGCGTGAGAAAAAAGGAACGTTGATTTTAAAACCTGCTAGAAAAAACGTTTATTTCATATATGAAAACAAGCTTAATAAGTCATTCATTAACGTTATAAAAAATATCGTTGCTTAAAACTGAGTTTTAATAACGCCATTATCAAATTAAAACACAATGTGTTTACGTTAGTTTTATGTGATTTTTATCAACGTTAAAATCACATTAGATTCAGGCCTTTTCTACACGAATTTTAAAACGCGACTTGCATTGCTTTTCTACCGAATATTTTTGAGATTTTACTAGCAGCAGCGCCACCTAGTGTCGGAATTTTTCACTTTGACGAAATCTGTCAGGCAGTGATTTGGCCTCTAAACTCCAAAAACCTGTTAAGGAATTGATCCCTGATCCACGATCACGACGCATCTATTATTAACCTGATAAAGACACATTAATATTCAGTGAAAGTGTTTAATGTTAAAAAATCTTGTTTAGCTTTTAAAAAAAACATTATGTATATAGATAGATATATAGATATTTTGTCTTGCCTTAGGCGCCTTCCTTAAAATTGTCTTAAAGTGTTGTAGTCTTAAACTAGTAAACTTTTCTTACTTCCTTTCGCGTCTCTTTTAAGTTAAAAATTTTTTATTAAAAAAAACGTGACCTAAAAAGACGCAGAAAGTTAGTAGGTTTGAGAAGTCTTAATCTAGTGGCGTTTTAGAACATGCTACGGAGGACTTTTCAAGTGTAAATTTGGTACATGAAAATAACGAGGGTAAAAACACGTTATATACACAGCACCAGAAACTTCAGCAAAAAGTACATTTTTATAGCTTGATTTCTCCTTGTTTTTAAGTTATCTTTAAGCATGTGGATTTAACAAAATAAATATTACATGGTATGCGGTTGTTTTCAAGTAAAAAAAAAACGTTGTTATTTTTGTTCACGTTAATTTAACGTTGATGGGATTTTTGTGCTATGTGGGAAGGTTAATAAATCACAGTATGTGACACGATATAATAATCAAATCAAATCAAAGACATTCAATTTCAATTTAGTGAAATAATTTTCCTTATAATATAATAGTAAAGAATTCCAATATTCCAAATTTGTACCCAACTGGTAACTTTATATCCATAATGAGGGAATACCAAACTTAGCCCAATAAAGTAATATTATTAAAAAATCATGCACTTGTGAAAATACAGGTCTACCTAAACTATATTAACAGAATGCTTCAATTTATGTGTAGGCATACTTTAACAATAATTGCCCTCGAAATGTAAGATCAATACACTGGTGTATGCGATGGAGATCGGAATAAACAAGTTAGAGCCTTTTGTTGTTTTATGATTTGAATATAAAACGTATTTTATTATATATTTAACTTTTTTAGAAATTTTTTAATTTCTTAAAATTTTAATTTTGTTTGGAAGAATGTTGAAAAATACTGGAAAATAATAGATAATAAATCTCTGAGTTACATTATTTATTTGTTTGGGTATATATAAATTTGAGTTTTGTATACCCCTTGTGCCATAACTGTGTTGCATTATAGGAAACTGATCTATTGTTTTTTTGTAAAAAATTAAGAATATTTAGAGCATATAACTTGCGTATATTTAAAAGTTTTAAATTTAAATATAGTTGCTCTGTCGAAAAAAGGCTATTTTTTTTAAACAATATTTTTATTGCTGTATTTTGTCATACAGCCAGTGGCAACTCGTGAGGTAGTGCCACAGAGCCATGGCAATACCGTATTTTTCTGCAAA